>SKCR01046332.1:0-41723 GCA_019454045.1 Zanthoxylum bungeanum
CAACAAATTGTATGATAATTAAGTAGGTAGATCTCTAAGATCGATTGGATCCAATCCAATTCCTAGATCCGGTAGGGGGACATCCAAGTCCGAAACATAATCTTATATATGCCAATACATCCAATGTATTACCTAACCTTTTTCCTCTGAATCAACTAGGCCTTGGCTTTGGCACAACAAACCTAATGATCCCAGTCAAGCGCGACCCATTGACCATGGAAGCTTCGTAATCAATGTCGATGGACAAGAAGTGGTCTTGACTTTGGCCAACAAACCACAACTTGGACATGACACCAATATGGAACAAAGCCTCGTGATTCAAACACATCTTCGACGGACAAGGGCTTGACTTTGGCCAACAACCCATGCCAATCTAGGATCTTGAGCAAGAATCACTCAATGGAAGGAAAAACGCATGATATTTGATGAGGGTTTTTCGTGTGCAAATTGGCAACCAATTTATTATCTTTGTTAAGGTCTCATCATCATACACCCTTAAACATGCATTCTAAACACATAATAAAGCGCATACGATAAAATAATAATGATATGCGGATGGATATTTTACACATTGATCCTAGATCAAATCTCTCACTTTCTCTCTCCCGCTAGCACAAATATTTCTTCTACCTGTTACACTACACTTCTAAAGAAACCTCATTTACATTGAGGGGAATAGGTGAGAAGAGAATACAAAGAATAGAAGGTGATAAGGCTGGACACGCAGGTCCAATTAATAAATCAAATTTATTACAACAATTTCTAAAATTGCCCCACCCATCTAATATCCATCCGATATACATTATTCATGCATCACAACCATGTATTCACTCAAAAGCATGCTATCAATCAATCTAATCAAATTAATTAATCTGATAATTATGTGATCATCCAATGTTCAAACAACGATTTGATTTGTTCGAGTCCAACTCGTTTTTGCGAATAAGTACTAATTCTAGAATTAAATTAAACTACACAATTAAATCCAATTCAATTTGTATTTAATTCTAATTCACTATTTAATTCCAAATTAAAATATTACACTTTATTAATAAACCTTTTACGAATTAAATTCCAAATTTAATTGTTACGGGTCTCAAAGCCCGATTAACGTCCAACGTCAACTTAATTAAATTCCAATGGGCTTTTAATTAATTTCTTAAGGCGTGGACTTTTGGTCAACTCGGGTCAAACCCGCAACCAAAGTCCAATCCGGGATTTACCCCATAAGCCTTTAAATTAATTTTGGCCCATTAGGCCCAATTAAATTACAAAGGTCCATTATGTCGCATTTGGGCTTTATGGAAGTGGTTTTGGGCCCAATTGGATCCAATCCAATTTTCCTTAACCCAACTTTGTACAACAAAGCCCAATAAGCCCAATAACAACAATTCAAGCTCAATTTCCAAAATTAGCCCAATTAATTAAATTACACAAATCCAATTCGCAATTTAATTACCTAAAGTGTATATCATGATTAATCACCCAAATTAACATTTCTAAAACATCAATTCATACAATTAATCATGTTCATTATCATCATCATATGTCCAACATATTTTGATTAAAATCAAACCCATATACATGCTACATTAAGTCTCGGCCAAAAGGGATTTTAATGTCCAACTTAAACCCAATCCAATTGAATCCAAATCAACATTAAATCAACATCCCCAATTGTTTTCAAGTCATCCAATGAATCAAAAAAACAAAATACCAGACAATAAGGGCACTTCATCAATTCGGCCAACACAAGCATTTTGGGGAAATTTGTTCCAAACATAATTTCATCAAATTGATCCAATCAATTATCAATTAAAACATATTCAAGCATACTTATCATCCAATTTCATAATACATGCTCAAATTCATTTTACCCAATTTCAAGCTTTATGACATACTTTCAAAATTGGGGGAATTGTTCCAAACAATATTTAATCAAATTGATCCAACCAATCATCAATTAAACATGTATTAAGCATACTTAATCATCCAATTTCATAATTGCATGCTCAAATCAATTTTACCCAATTTAAAGTTTCATGACATACTTGGCAATTGGGGATTTTACGTCCGAATCGAATTCAATCCAATTGATTCCGCAATCGTCGTTAAATCATCATCCCGAATGATTTCCAACACATCCAATTGTCAAAAATCAAAAATCCCAAGACATTAAATCATGCATAACTTTCGGCCAAGATGATAAATTTGGGGAAAAATATTCCAAACATTATTTCAACAAATTGATCCAATCAATCCTCAATAATAACACATTTAAGCATACTAATCAATCCAATTTCATTAATCATGCTCAAAATCAAATTGCCCAAATTTTAGCCCTAACTTTTTCATGCTTTTAACCCAAGCTCTTGATGCCATTGTTGGATTTTCTATAGGTCCCAAGATCAAATCTAAGAATGAAACACAAGCGAATACAACGACGAAGTTACGGAATACTTACATCGAGCGGTTGAGAGACGATTTGGGCAACAAAAACGAGCTGAAATTCTGCTCACTGTTGGGCGTGAACTGCTGTGTGACAGTGGCTGAAATGGGCTGCTGCTTTTGGCCATTTTGAACATAAAAAACGAGCTCCAAGCTTCATCAAAACGTTCCCGGCTCATGGGGGGACTTTCCTATCACCTTCGCATTGATCTCGGAGTGTGCTAGCACTCTTGTTTTGCCACAAAAACACACTTGCTTCCCTTCATTCCTTTGTTATTTCGGCAGTTCACTGCCTCACAAAACCAGAAAATGGCGTGAGAGATGAGAGGAAGAAGAAGATGAGAGAGAGGAGGGAAAGTGTATCACGTTTTTGGTAAAAGGAATTGTGTATCTATTACACAAAATGATTTTAAAAAATCATTAAATCCATTTTACTTTAATTGTTTAAAAGTCAAACAAATAAAACCATTAATTCCCTCAACAACCACATCCCTCAATCACATCAAGTCAATCCAATCAATCAATCTAATCAATTGTCACATCACTCAAAGTGACATGATTTGACGCTTGATGTGACGCTAGATGCGACTAGCGATTGACGCTTGATTTGACGAGCCGCGCTCGAATTCGAAATGCGAATGCGCTCGCAAATAATCTCGGGCTCGGATTCGCTAATTCTAAATTAACGAATTTTCCGTCGCGTCGTAATTAAATGATTACGCCAAGAGAAATTACTATTCACGTCGCTAACGAATTAATTCTAAATTAATTCGCTCGCCCGAATTAAAATCTAATTTTAATTCCGCGTCGAAATCCAATTTCGTTTAATATATCAAATATATTAATTAATCAATTAATTCCAAATTAATCATTCTCTCTCTTTAAATTGATATTTTATCCCAGATAAAATATCTCTGTAATTAATCCCAGATTAATTTTCTCTCTCATCTTATTAATCCCATATTAATATAAGTGCGAGTCATACGTCATCGGTGAATCTTTGGGAAGCGACCCATGAGATCCCCGGATAATTCGGCAGCAAATACGGTCGTCGGAGTATCCGAATCACGTACGTACCAAGTACTACGTTCTACCGATTTACGAGACACAATCGGCTTCTAGCAAAGCACGAAGTCTACCAAATTCTCCGGTCATATTCATCTAAGAATATTTAAGATCTGTATCAAGCGTAGTATACCAAGTATTGTGTATATCGGCCCAGTATCGGATAGTCACGTGCTAGGGCTGGTGCTGGATAAGTGTCTGCCCCGTCCGAAGCACATGTCGGATGTCTGGTAACCAGTCTCTATAATCGGATATGCATGACCTAGTCATAATATCCCGATGGTTGCGCAACACTTAAGAGCACTAATACCGTATCCTGCGTGACATCATCTCCACTATGACTGAAGTGATACTTCCGTCTTGACATCACACCCAATACTCTACGATTCTCAATATACCCAGCAGTTGGCGTACATAGAACCGGTTAGAGTCCTAGACGACCTCAACTAAAGTATATTGATTGTCGTAAGCATTAGCGGTGCAAGTCTCAGGTTAAGACCAAATACACCTACCCTGATGTCGGACTGCCATAGACACATAGTCATAATACCAATAGGATTCCGAGGGGTCTATCCAGAGCGAAGCTGTTTCCCGTACCATCGGTGCAACACAACCTCCTATCGCACTTGCATAAGTATCCAATACTTAAATATATGAGAACTATGCCGTTGTGCCCTCACAACGCGCACAAGTGCAATACTAGCCTATTCCGCATTATCGATGTCCTGTCTCGATAATACTCCGGCTAGGGATATTTAATGATTAATCCTTCGTGGACTGATACTGTCTCATATCATTCTCAATCTAGGAACTAATCATATGGACCTCTCCTCATTTATATATCTATGGTGATCCAATCACAAACGATGAGAGTGCAATTTCCTTGTCACATAGTTAATTTGTACAACAACACCATGATTTGTACAAATAGTGACGCTATGGGTCATTTTGTCCAACAATGGCCTCATCAAGTCCAGACGACCGGGGATATCCCCCATAGACTCATATCGAGTCAACTTGTAGACATGGAAGACACATATTCTGACCTTCATCTGGTCCAATCGATTGGGTATTTCCCCAATGGCTCTAGTTGAGTCGAGTTCATTATCCCGACCATCATCTGGCTCGGACGACTGGGTACTTCCCCAATGGCTCTTGTAGAGTCAAGTTGATAACTTGACATTTTTTTGGTTCAAACAGTAGGATGCATCAACGCTCGAGTACACCAACATAATATGACATCGTCCCAGGCGACTCATGCGTCAAATACTCTCCAAGCCAATGACTCATTGACTTAGAGAGTATGGGACAAACTGTATGGGACAAATTTGGTCCAGGGGCAATTTCTACCTTTTACTCCAGGCCCAAGCTTCTACCTCAAAAGGAAGCCCCAATGTTTAAAGTGTATAGAGGCCTAGAGATTCATAAGCCCAAGCCCAGTGAGACGTCACGTGCTCAAAGCATAATCGGGGCTCACCCTACTTCAGTCCACATAACGCCCAGGCTCATAAATGTCATTCACAACCCATCCGTTCCAGCCTACAACGCAGTAATAGCTCCTCATAAAGTTGACTGTTACCATGATCCAACGGATGATTAATCAAAAGGCAATAAAGACACATGTTACTATAGCGTGAATATATAAGGAACAAGGATCCAAGAGGAGGGGGCATTCAACTTCTAGCTCTCCTACTCACAGCTTTGGGACATTCACAAAGGTCACCATACCTGCTATTTACCGCCCTCACGGCATCCTACGAAGCTCGAAGTATCTTACTTTGACCTTCCTCCTACTACTTCCTCAGTTCCTTCACTGACTTGAGCATCGGAGTGACCCCGGCACCCACCACACCGGTGGGCAGTACTCCCGCTCACTCTACTTCCTCAGTTCGAGTCAAGTTGGTAACAGTAGGCAGCATCAACGCTTGAGTACACCAACATAATATGACATCGTCCCAGGTGACTCATGCGTCAAATACTCTCCAAGCCAATGACTCTTTGACTTAGAGAGAAGGGGACAAACTGTATGGGCCAAATTTGGTCCAGGTGCAATTTCGTCCTTTTACTTCAGGCCCAAGCTTCTACCTCAAAAGGAAGCCCCAATGTTTAAAGTGTATAGAGGCCTAGAGATTCATAAGCCCAAGCCCAGTGAGACGTCACATGCTCAAAGCATAATCGGGGCTCACCCTACTTCAGTCCACATAACGCTCAGGCTCGTAGATGTCATTCACAACCCATCTGTTCCAGCTTACAACGCAGTAATAGCTCCTCATAAAGTTGACTGTTACCATGATCCAACGGATGATTAATCAAAAGGCAATAAAGGCACATGTTACTATAGCATGAATAAATAAGGAACAAGGATCCAAGAGGAGGTGGCATTCAACTTCTAGCTCTTCTACTCACAGCTTTGGGACTTTCACAAAGGTCACCATACCTGCTATCTACCACCCTCACGGCATCCTATGAAGCTCAAGGTAGTATCTTACTTTGACCTTCCTCCTACTACTTCCTCAGTTCGTTCACTGACTTGAGCGTCGGAGTGCCCCCGGCACCCACCACACCGGTGGGCAGTACTCCTGCTCACTCTACTTCCTCAGTTCGAGTAAAGTTGGTAACAGTAGGCAGCATCAACGCTCGAGTACACCAACATAATATGACATCGTCCCATGCGACTCATGCGTCAAATACTCTCCAAGCCAATGACTCATTGACTTAGAGAGTAGGGGAAAACTGTATGGATCAAATTTGGTCCAGGGGCAATTTCGTCCTTTTACTCCAGGCCCAAGCTTCTACCTCAAAAGGAAGCCCCAATGTTTAAAGTTTATAGAGGCCTAGAGATTCATAAGCCCAAGCCCAGTGAGACGTCACATGCTCAAAGCATAATCGAGGCTCACCCTACTTCAGTCAACATAACGCCCAGGCTCATAAATGTCATTCACAACCCATCCGTTCCAGCCTACAATGCAGTTATAGCTCCTCATGAAGTCGACTGTTACCTTAATCCAACAGACGATTAATCAAAAAGCAATAAATACACACGTTACTAAGAGCATGAATATATAGGGAACAAGGCTCCAAGAGGAGGATGGGTCGAGCTCTCCTACTCACAGCTTAGAGACATCCTCAAGCTCACCAAACCTCCGACTGATCGCCCTCACGACACCCTACTAAGTCCAAGGTAGTATCCAACCTTTGACTTCCCATCTTTTAACTCCTTAGTACCTTCACTGACTTGAGCGTCGGAGTGCCCCCGGCACCCACCACACAGGTGGGTAGACCTTCTCCGTTCATCCTACTTTCTGTGTGTTGGGTGTGATGTCAAGACGAAAGTGTCACTCCAGTCATATGGAGATGATGGTCACGTAGGATATGGTACTAGTACTCTTATGTACTGCAGTCATCGGGATAAAATGACAAGGTCATGTTTATCCGATTATAGAGACTAGTTACCAGACATCCGACATATGCTTCATACGGGGCAGACAAAATTCCAGCCCCAAGCCTAGCACGTGATCATCCGATACTGGATCGACATACACAATACTACGTATACCACGCCTGATATAGATCGCTTATTCTTGTAAGCATGTTTCTGGAGAATTGGGTAGGCATGGCGCTTTGCTAGAAGCCAACCTTGTCTTGTAAATCTTTACAAACGTAGTACGAGGTACTTACGTGTTCGGATAGTCCGACGACCGAATTTACTACCAACATATCCGGGGATCTCATGGGTCGTTTCCCGAAGATTCACCGATGACGTATGACTCGCACTTTAATTAATTTGGGATTAATTAGAAGAGAGAGAAAATTAATCTGGGATTAATTACAGAGATATTTTATCTGGGATAAAATATCATTTAAATAGAGATAACGATTAATTTGGAATTAATCGATAAAATAATATATTAGATATATTATACGAAATTGGATTTCGACGCGGAATTAAAATTAGATTTTAATTTAGGCGAACGAATTAATTTAGAATTAATTCGTTAGCGACGTGAATAGTAATTATGCTAGGCATGATTATTTAATTAAATTAGATTTAATTACGTCACAACGGAAAATTCGTTAATTTGGAATTAGCGAACCCGAGCCCGGGATTGTTTGCGAGCGCATTCGTATTTCGAATTTGAGTGCGGCACGCAAGTCAAATCAAGCGTCAAATCGCTAGTCGCATCTAGCGTCATATCATTCGTCAATCAAGTGATAGATGTCTTTCACTTTGAGTGATTGACGCCCGTCACTATTCACTGATTGATGGGAAGTGATGTGTGTGGTTGGCAAGCATTTAATGTTTGGCTTTTTAAAGCCAAATTCATTGTAAATGAATTTGAAATTCACAATTGTGTATAAGATACACAAAATTTAGAAACCAAACACACAATTCTATCTCTTGCTCTTCATCTCTCTCACGCCCTTTAGGGGCAATTTTCTTCTGGTTTTGGCAGCCCACTGCCGAGAGCCAAGGGAGAAAAGGGAAGCAAAGTGTGATGATTTTGTGGCAAAATCATCAAGAGCTAGCACTCCGAGAGACATGCGAAGGTGATAGGGAAGTCCACCCATGAGCTTGGAATCAACACAAGCTTGGAGCTTGCCTTGAAGATGATCCAAAGCCGAATTTGGAGGAGGACAAAAGGTGGACTGCCATGAGCTGTGACATTGGGCAGAAACCAAATTTTTGTTCGTCGTCGCGTCGCTCAACCGATCGATGTGAGTATTCCGAAACTTCGTGATGTATTCACATGTTTATTTCTTGCTTTGTATTCGATCCTAAGGGCCGTAGAAACTCCAACACCTATACTGTCACTTCCATCAGGAAAAAGGCTACGAAACTGACAACTCTGCCTGCCTCAGGCATGAGATCCAAAATCTCATTGACACCCATAAGATACTCAACCTAGAAAAATAACAACCCAACACACACAAAAACCCTCTACCCAATTACCACTATGTTCCACCACACACCTACATGATCAACTCCGGCCTACCTGAAAGTTTTGTCCTCCAAACTCTCAACCACCAAGCTTCTTGCATGGGGATATATTGATGAGCGGAAAATATATCAATATTTACCGCCCCTTTAACTTAATATTTTGTTTAGTTTCTCGGGTTTGATGAACGTTTTGATGTGTTTTAGTTTATTTTGCAGATAAAATAATATCGGGTCTAAATGAAATCATTTAGAATGAAATATAGGTCAGATAAGGGCAATTATTGGACTTGATATTTTAATTTTGGAGATTGGAAACTTGAAAGGGCGTTTTTGACAAAGTGCAGTTTTGGAAATTCCAGTTTTGCACATCTGTCGTATTTTGGGCATAACGTTTTACTCCGATATCGGATTGAGCTAATTCAAGTGTCAGATTAAAGAAGACTCAAGGATCTACAACTTTGAAAGACAAAATATGTTCGAATTATGAAGATTACATGACCGAAATTGATAAACCATCCAGAAGTGTGTTGTGTGTAATTATTAAAGTCATTTTCAATCATTTTCAAAGAAAAAAAAATAAATTAATAAATAAATAATAAAATTATCAAATCATCACCAAACATTATAAGAAATTAGTGGAGCAATTAATAATGGATTTGGTGGAGTAATTAGTGGAGAAATTAATAATGGAATTGGTGGAGAATTTGATGGATGATTTGATGGAGGCAAAATTTTGCCTATAAATACCAAGCTATTTCATTTGTAAAATTCATACTTTCTTCTTTGAAATTCCTAAAGAATAAATCAGAAGATTGTATTTTGTTTGTTTATTTACAGCTTTCAGTAATTAATTTCCGCTTTCGCACTTTCTTTTCTTTATTTTTCAGTTTTTACTTTCCGCAATTTACTTTTACGCACAATCCTTTCCTTTCTATACTTTTGCAGTTTTTATTTTTCAAGCAATGAGGAGGTAATTCCCCTTTGCTGGGGTGAAAGGTAAAGCTTTTATTATTGCTATTTAGATTAATCTCCCTTAATTATAATATATAAACTATTTAAAACTTGACTTAATGAGGATACCGCTATGTTGGCGGTTGGTAATTAATTATAAATTGGTTTTAACCTGACTAAGTATGGATACCGCCTGGTTGGTCGGTTGGTAATTAATTATTAATTTGACTTAATCAGGATACCGCCTTTATGGCTGGTTGGTAATTATCACGTAAAGTTAATATATTATATTAAGGGAGATATCTAAAATAGTAGTAATAAAAGTTGATCCTCTAACCCCAGTATTTTCTTTTATTGTACTTTTACTTTATTTAATTTTCAGTAATTTACTTTTCAGCAATTTACTCATCAGCAATTTACTTTCAGTAATTTAATTTAATTTTTTTTTACTTTTTACTTTTTACTTTTTACTTTTTACTTTTTTTTTTTATTTTCAGCAATTTACTTTTCAGTATTTAATTTTCAGTATTTTACTTTATGTCTTTTATTTTATTTAAATTTTTACTACCCGTAAATATGTGTCGTAACTAAGCCAATTATCTGGGGTTGTGATGAAATCCAATATCACTGGTTTATAAGGGGCTAGATTATAGCTTGGTTAATATAAAGGTTTATTTATTGAGTCTTAATCTTAATGCTTTTTATTAACTGACCATTAATAAAATTGATTAGGTAAACTTAAAATGAACTTGGAAAAGAGATTTTAGGTTAAAGACCTTAGACTCAATAACCCACGATCTTCCTTGAGGATAAATAACCCTTTAATAGATTTCCTTACAGGATAGGAATATACCTGTCGGGCGGGGGTAGCCATAATTGGAACTTAAACTTAATGAATCCAGGTAATTTGGTTAACATAGACATATGGTTCAATTGGGTTATACTGGGTATTTGTAATCGACCATCGGAAGAGGCTTTTACATAATTTAGTGTTCCAGGTTAATAAATTAATATATTACCCAACTGTAAGATAACCACTTCATCTTTAATAGATATTGGAAGGATTCACAACCCTGGATAGTTTTATAAATTTGAATTTTCTTCAATCTACTTTCAAGAAATTTTATTTACTTGTTTTAAGTTTTAAAGTCACCACCCAATCAAACAATCAATCTATTAGATACTTGTAAACATTTTACCTCATAAAAAATTAATAGAAAAGGTTTTAAGTCCTCATGGGATCGATACTTTTATACTACTTGAACGATACGTGCGCTTGCGTTATATACGTGTGTTTACGCCGATCAAATTTTTGGCACCGTTGCCGGGGACTTATTTATCTTTCACTATTAGTTTTGAGGTTAGATTCGTTACTTGTATCTAATTTTCTTTTTACTTATTATTGTTGTTTTCTTGTGTTTCAGGTTCTCAGAAACTACATGAGACGAACCAGAAGCTTTGAACTCCGACCGCTTGACCCATAAATTGAAAGAACCATCAGACAGTTGAGAAGGGAAAGGCGAGAAGGCCAATAAACTTTAGTCAACATGGAACCTGAACCTTTGAACGTTGCACCACCGATTCCCATTCGAGATAGAACCATTCCGGTGGTCGACGGCTTCATTTCCTGTATTGTACTTCCTCCCTTACCAGAAAATGCGGGTGACATCAAAACATGCATCCAGATGATTCAACAGTCAGTACAGTTTGTGGGAAATGCAACTGAAGATCCTAATTCCCACATCAGCAACTTCCTGGAAGTTTGCGGTACTTTCAATTACAACCGAGCATCTGAAGAAGCAATGAGACTGTATGTTTTTCCATATTCTCTGAAAGACAGAGCTAAAGCTTGGCTACATTCGTTACCAGCAGGTTCCATCACAACTTGGAACACTCTAGCCACTAAATTCCTTGCAAAGTACTTTCCACCAGCCAGAACTGCAAAGTTAAGGAATGATATCACATCCTTCGTGCAGCAAGATTCAAAATCCCTTGCGAAGCTTGGGAAAGATTCAAAGATTTACTCCGGAAATATCCTCATCATGAGATCGCAAAATGGCTACAAGTCCAAACCTTCTACAATGGACTTTTTGGAATAATAAGAATCATAATTGATGCTGCTGCCTGAGGAGCTTTGATGGCAAAATGAGAAGATCGGGCCTGTGACTTAATTGAAGAAATGGCCAACAACAACTCCTTGTGGCCAACAGAAAGGAGCATGATCCAAAGAATTGCAAGAATTTATGAAGTTGGAGCCAACACATCACTGAATTCCAAGCTGGATATGATTTGCAAAAATCTGGAAACTCTTAACATGAAAGTTAATGGTGGATCCACAAGTTCACCATTTGGAGGAGCATCTGAGTCAGAATCTTTCAACCAACATAAAGAAACGGTGAACTTTGTCAATAATTTCAACAGACATGAGAACAATCCATATTCAAACACCTACAACCTAGGGTGGAGGAATCATCCCAATTTCGCATGGAGCAACAATTCAGGGCAAATGAACAATCCACCACCGGATTCCAACAACAGAACAAAGGCCAGGAGCAGGCAAATGAATCAGGAATAACATAAGTGTTGAATCACTTGAAAAAGATAGAAGCAAAACACGACTCTCAAGTAGCAAGATATGATGCTATGTTTCAATCCCAAGCAGCATTAATTCAAAGTCAATCAGCTTCTATTAAAGCACTGTAGAATCAAATTGGACAACTGGCCAATGCTCAGAGTTATAGAGCGCCATGTAACCTTCCTAGCAACACTGAACCAAATCCGAGGAACATGGGAAAGGAGCAGTGTCATGCCATCATGTTAAAAAGCGATACTGAAATCAAAAAAGATGTTGGAGCCAAAACAACTGCTGAGGAAGTTCCAAAAGAAACAAAGCAACAGATGGAGGAAAAAGAAGTAAAGGAAAAAGAACAGATCACTCCACCTACACCTTTTCCTCAGCGTCTTCAGAAGAATAAACTGGACAAGCAATTTGCTCGATTCTTGGAGGTGTTCAAAAAGCTGCATATCAACATTTCATTTGCAGAAGCGTTGGAACAAATGCCCAACTATGCCAAATTTATGAAAGACATTCTTTCACGAAAGCGGAGATTGGGAGATTATGAGACAGTAGCATTATCAGAAGAATGCAGCGCCATCATTCAGAGAAAACTTCCTCCAAAGTTGAAAGATCCTGGCAGTTTCACTGTTCCTTGCACCATAGGAGAACATGACTTCGGTAAGGTTCTGTGTGATTTAGGTGCTAGTGTTAACTTGATACCTTTTTCTATTTTCAGGAAACTGCAGATTGGAGAAACAATGCCCACTTCAGTCTCACTACAACTTGCTGATAGAACGCTCATATTTCCGAGAGGTGTAATTGAAGATGTGCTAGTCAAGGTTGACAAATTCATTTTCCCAGCAGATTTCATTGTCCTTGATATGAAGGAAGACGCAGACGTGCCAATCATCCTCGGGAGACCATTCTTGGCTACAGGTTGAACCATTATTGATGTACAAAAATGAGAACTAACCATGAGGGTACTGTTGGACAATTATGACCCATAGCGTCACTATTTGTACAGATCATGGTGTTGTTGTACAAATTAACTATGTGACAAAGGAGATTGCTATCTTATCATTTGTGATTAGATCACCTTAGATATATAAATGATAGGAGGTCCCTATGATTAGTTCCTGGATTGAGAATGATATGAGACAGTATCATTCCACAAAGGATTAATCATTAAATATCCCTAGTCAGAGTATTATCGAGATTGGACATCGGTAATGCGTAAAAGACTAGTATTGCACTTGTGCACGTTGTGAGGGCATAACGGGCATAGTTCTCATATATTTAAGTATTGGATACTTATGCAAGTGCGGTAGGAGGTTGTGTTTCACCGATGGTACGGGAAACAGCTTCGCTCTGGATAGACCCCCTCAGAATCCCATTGGTAGTTTGACTATGTGTCTATGGGAGTCCGACATCAGGGTAGGTGTATTTGGTCTTAACCTGAGACTTGCACCGCTAATACTTATGACAATCAATATATTTTGGTTGAGGTCGTCCAGGGCTTTAACCGGTTCTGTGTACGCCAATACTAGGTATATTGAGAATCGTAGAGTATTGGGTGTGATGTCAAGACGGAAGTATCAATCCAGTCATAGTGGAGATGATGTCACATAGGATATGGTATTAGTGCTCTTAAGTGCTACGCGGCCATTGGGATATTATGACTAGGTCATGTATATCCGATTATAGAGATTAGTTACCAGACATCCGACATGTGCTTCGTACGGGGCAGACACAGCTCTAGCCCCAGGCCTAGCACATGACCATCCGATACTAGATCGATATGCACTATACGATGTATACTACGCCTGATACAGATCAATATATTCCTGTAAGGATATTTCCGGAGAATTGGGTAGGCATGGCGCTTTGCTAGAAGCCAACCTCTTGTGAATCGGTAAAACGTAGTACTTGGTACGTACGTGTTCGGATAGTCCGATAACCGAATTTACTGCCAACATATCCGGAGATCTCATGGGTCGCTTCCCAATGATACACCGATGACGTATGACTCGCACTTTAATTAATCTGGGATTATTTCGAAGAGAGAGAAAATTAATCTGGGATTAATTGCGGAGATATTTTATCTAGGATAAAATATCAATTTAAAGAGAGAGAACGATTAATCTGGAATTAATCGATAAATAATATATTCGATATATTAAACGAAATTGGATTTCGATTAGGAATTAAAATTAGATTTTAATTCGGGCACTTGAATTAATTTAGAATTAATTCTCGAGCGACGTGATTAGTAAATTGGATTTATTAACGAGGCATCGAGAAAATCGTTAATTTAGAATTATCGAAACCGAGCTCGGAATGTGTTTGTGAAGTTACGTCGATTTTGAATCACGTGCCGCAAGTCGCATCGCAAATCACATCACAAGTCATAAAAGTCAAATCACTTTTTGGAAAAGTAACTTTGACTCTTTGACTTTGACCTTTAAAATTTGGAGGGAAATTTTGGGGGGAAAAGACTTTTAACTTTTTGGAAAAGTGAAAGCCTTTTCCTTTTCACCTTTTACCAAGGGTAAAAGAATAAGTAAACATTATTACGTTTGTTTTATTGTTTTTGAAAGCATAAAATAAATGGTAAATGCTTTAGTATTTTTGGAAAATATATAAGTGAAATGTTTGACACCTTTTCCCTTAACCTAAACCATTTCTCCATCTCTCTTTCTACTCTCAAGTTCACGCCCAAGGCAGTGAACTGCCCAAGGGTTGGCCGAAAATGATGATCCATTTTGAAGGTTTTGTGGCAAGATCCAAGTGCTAGCACATCCTAAGAGGCATACGAAGGTGTTAGGGAAACTCACCCACGAGCCGGGAATCGTTTTGACGCAAGTTCGAGGCTCAAATTCATGGACCAAACTGAAAACAGTGAGTAGTGGACTGCACTGCTATTGGCGCCACTTTGAAGGGGAAAATCATTTTGTTCTTCTTCAAATCGTCACAACCGATCGATGTTAGTATTCCGCTATCTCCTTTGATGTATTCACACTTATTATTCATGCTTGTTTGATGATCTTGGGACCTAGAATAAAACCAACAATGGCATCAAGAGCCTAGGTTCAAGCATGAAATTTTTAGGGCTTAAAATTGGATATTTTGTATTTGAGCATGATTTGATAAATTGGATGTTTGAGTATGCTTAATACATGTTGAATTGAAGATTGATTGGATCAATTTCAAGAAAATGATTTGGAATAATTTTTCCCTAAAATAATACCTTGGCCGAATATATAGGGTTTTGTGGAATCTTGGAAATTTTTGATTTTGATTCATTGGATGAGTTAGAATAATGATGGATAATGTTAATTTGAAATTAATTGGATTAAATTTTGAATTGAACAAAAATCCCCAATTCTTTTATGTTGGCCGAATGTATAGCCCTAATTTAGTCTTGGATTTTTTGATTTTTGAACATTGGATGTGTATGAAATCATTCGGGAAGTTAATTCGATGTCGATTGTGGATTAATCGGATTGAAACCGATTGGACATAAAATAACTCCCTTGGCCGAGACATGTAGCATGGTGAATGGGTTTGATTTTTCATTAAATATGTTGGACATGTGATAATGAAATTGAGCATGATTAATTGGACTAATTTGATGTTTGGAAATATTGATTTGGGTGATTAATCATGATATACACTTTAGGTAATTAAATTGGAAATTTGGAATTTGGTAATTTAATTATTTGGGCCTTAAAATTTGATTTGGGCTTTTAAAGTTGTAAATGGACTTATTGGGCTTTGTTGTACAAAGTTGGGTTAGGCAAATTGGATTGGATCCAATTGGGCCCAAAACCACTTCCTTAAAGCCCAAATGTGACTTATAAACCTTTAAAGTTTAATTGGGGCTAATGGGCCAAATTGATTTCTTGGCTTATAGGGTTACTCCTTGATTGGGCTTTGGTTGCCAAAGCCCATGCCTTAAAGAAATTAATTTAAAGCCCATTGGACTTGAATTAAATTGACGTTGGACGTTAATCGGGCTTTGAGACCCGTAACGATTAAATTTTGAATTTAAGTCGTAAAAGGTTTATTAATAAAGTGTAATATTTAATTTGGAATTAAATAAGTGAATTAGTATTAAATACATATTAAATTGGATTTCATGTTTTAGTTTAATTTAATTCGAGAATTCGTACTTTGAGTACTTATTCGCAAAAACGAGTTTGACTCGCGCAAATCAAATCGTTGTTTGAACATTGGATGATCACTAATTATCAGATTAATTAATTTGATTAGATTGATTGATAACATGCTTGTGTCAATACATGGTTGTGATGAATGAATAATGTATATCAGATGGATATTAGACGGGTGGGGGCAATTTTGGAAATTGTTGTAATAAATTCGATTTATTAAATCTGACCTGCGTGTCCAGCCTTATCACTCTATTTCTTTGTATTCTCTTCTCACCTATTCCCCTCAATGTAAATGAGGTTTCTTTAGAAGTGTAGTTTAACGGGTAGAAGTAATACAAGTGCTAGTTTGAGAGAGAAAGGGAGAGATTTGATCTAGGATCAATGTGTTAAGTATCCATCCGCATCCATATATTATTTTTTCATATGCGCTTTATTATGGTTTAGAATGCATGTTTAAGGGTGTATGATGATGAGACCTAAATAAAGATAATAAATTGGTAGCCAATTTGCACGCGAAAAACCCTCATCAAATATCATGCTTTTTTCCTTCCATTGAGTGATTCTTACTCAAGATCCTAGACTGGCATTGGGTTGTTGGCCAAAGTCAAGCCCTTTGTCCATCGAAGATGTGCTTGAATCACAAGAGTTTTGTTCTATATTGGTGTCTTGTCCAAGTTGTGGTTTGTTGGCCAAAGTCAAGACCACTTCTTGTCCATCGACATTGATTACGAAGCTTTCCATGGTCAATGGGTCACGCTTGACTTGGATCATTAGGTTTGTTGTGCCAAAGCCAAGGCTTAGTTGATTCAGAGGAAAAAAAGGTTAGGTAATACATTGGATGTATTGGCATATATAAGATATATGTTTAGGATTTGGATATCCGCCTACTGGATCTAGGAATTGGATTAGATCCAATTGATCTTTGAGATCTACCTAGTTAATTATCATACAATTTGTTGGCCAAAGTCAAGATTGTGTGATATTTAACGGGATCCTAGCCCACTAGGAAACACGGTTTCCCGAGTACTCGACAGAGGGTTAGAGGCTCGCCGAAAAATAGTGGGAGGCAAGAATTGAATTTGCAATATTCGTTTAATTACTTGCCATACGCGCTCATTCAAATTATTCGTCATATAATTAAATGTTAGTTGGACTAATATTTAAATTGTATTTTAATAAGCAGTTGGACTGTATTATAGTTGATTATATAATTGGATTATGGTAATCAATATATTTGAATTAATTAATTAACAGTTGATTTTATAATTGGATTATAGTAATTAATGTGTAATTGAGGTTAATTGATTTAATTATATTTGATTGTATAGTTGGACTATAATAATCAATATAATACATAGTACCACGAATCGTTGATTAAATAGTTGGACTATTAGAATCAAGATGAATGAAAGATTAGTGTTTAAAACATAATCCTAGGTGAAAATGTATTTAAACGACTATATTTTAATTGGGAATAATTTCAGGATGGTCCTGGAAATAAAATAATAAGTTACTTTATTTGAAAAATAACCTATTATGCTAAGCCAGGAATAAGCAAATAGTAGAGCATAATCTTGGAAGATTGATGATGATGATAACTTAAGTGCTTAATTCGATATACTTGTCATAAATCTATGATTAGATTTAAGAAGTATTGAAATTGCAATAAAAAACTATTGGAGGGTTAAAGACTATTCTCGAGGAGATAAAGTCAAACTTTGCAATTAGGTAAGTGGCGCAAGGCGCACCATACTTCAATATTCTAGAAAGCCAAGGCTTGGCCAAAGGCTTCTGAAATATTTGAAAGGGCAAAGGTAAAATCATTATGATCTTCTGGGAAGATAAAGACATATCCTAAAGTGACTGCCGTTTGGATATGGCAGACACGAGGAATTAAAGAAAGGGCAAGGCTCTGACTTTAAGAATGTTTGTCAATATTATGTCTATTACTAGTATTAAAATTGGATTTTAAAATACTTAGTATGGTACATAAATTGTATGGATTGATGTTCAGAATCTGCTGTGAGCAGGATACTGACTTCAAGCTGAGATTAATCTGCGAATCGGAAACAGGATGAAAGTCGCTGTTTCGACCGTAGAACCCTAAGTTTAGGAACTACCTTTTGGGTATGTACTTAAATTAGGAACTGTTATAATGTAACTAGTTTGACTAGAAACATTATCTTTATATCAGTGTTTAATCCGTTGCGAATAGAACTTTATATTCTAGAACACTAAAGTGTTCATTATATAAAGAATGATATTAAGATAAACACATTAGATGTGAGTTACAGAATTTATATTTTGAATATAAATAAAATCTCAAACATATAAAATGACAAATATATAGCTCAAACTGATTTGATCAGTAGAGACTTATTTGTGGCATTATTGTCTGGGACACAATTAAACAGACTCGTATATCCACCTTTTGAAGAGTGGGTACTAGGACTGATTTGACTATTCAAATAAAGTCTATGAATTTAGTTTACTAGGTAAAGTACCTGAAACGCTATTTACTTGGTAATAGTAATAGTGCCATCGATCTGTTAGCCCTATTTATAGTGAAGTAAGTGGGCCCATATATAGCAATACTAGATATGAATATGAATATTTCGTGACCTTAACGGATGTGGCATCACATTATGGTTATGTGTTTCTTTTGAAGAACACAAATCGATAACTTTTAGAGTTTCGACACGAAGTAGACAAACAGATCATCTAAAGTATTAAACCATCGCGGTAAGACCGTAATGGAAAATACTTAAGCAGTAAGTTTCAAACATACGTGAAAGAGTATAGTATTCTTTCAATGAGGACTCCTCCTAGGACATGTCAGTTTGACGGTGTGTCCGTACGGAGAAACCGAATTTTGTTGGACATGATAAGGTTAATCATGAGTCGCTCTGAGCTACCATTTCCTTCAACGGATATGCATTAACAGTGCAATACTTATTTAGAATAAGGTTCCATATAAATCTGTTTGACATATATCATATTAGATATGAACGGGAAAGAACCGGGTTTCTCATTCCTGATGATTTGGGTATGCTAGGCATATGTTTGGATGATACCAAACTAAAACCCAAATAGGATAAGTGCCAATTATAGGTTATCCTAGGGGAAACCATAAGTATAATACTTTTGCATCTCACGAGAGAACAATGTTATTGTTGCTCACCATGCGGTTTTCCTAAGAGGAATACCGATATGCAGTGGTAAGTGGGAGGATGGTATAAATCGATGAAAGTCGGAGTAACACTGTTCAAGGCACGAAGTCCTTAATGGAACACAGATAGTTCATCAAGGATGAAACTATACCATTAATCTTCGAATACACAAGAACCGCGTAGATCGGAGAGAATAAAAACAACCTGGGGTATGGGTTTCTGATCTCACCTCATAAAGATGTCAATCTTATTAAGGTAGACCAACCGACTACGTTGAGGAAATGATACAAGGTATCGACTCCCTATTGTGGCAAAGTGCCATGAGTCCAAAATGGATTCCATGTATACCAATTATGTTTGGACACTAGTTGATGTACCACAAGGCATTATGTCTATTGGTACAGTATAAGTCTTCAAGGAAGACATACATGGATTGCAACATACCAACGTACAAAGCTAGGCTTTTAACAAAAAGGTATCGTTATCAACATTGTGTTGATTACGGTTCAACCTTTTACCTGTTGCCACGGTAAATCCATTTGGATGATGCTTGCTGATACTGCATATTTCATTTATGAAATGTGTCAGTTAAGATCAAAATCGCTTTCCTTAAACGGAAACCTTTTGGAGTATGTTTATAACATCCTGACGATTTTGTCGTACCTAAACCAGCAAACTAGGTTTGCGGGTTGTTCGATCCATGTTTGGATTGAAGCAAGCATAATGTTCTTGGAGCTGACGTTTTGATGTAATCATAATGGTGTATGATTTAATTCAAAATGAAAATAATTCTTGTGTATATAAGGAGGTTAGTGGGAGCGCACTGACAATGGATGTCATATATAAAATAATGATAATATGTTATTTCTTGGAAATGATATTCCCATAAAACAATCGGCGAGAGCTTGGCTTTCGTGATAATTCTCCGTAGAATTCTTAGGAGTAACAACCTTTATTCTAGGAATAAAGATCTATTGGGATAGATTTAAAGTTGTTAACACTCTCTGAGAAATGTACATTTAAAATATACGTGACCTGGTGTCTCATACGCTTTGAGCGTATGGAGACACAATCAGACCAATCCGAGTGATAGTCACTGGATTGAAGTTAAGAACATCCGTTAGTATCTCAGAGAACTAAGGATGCCGTCTTAGACTATGGAGAAGGAGAACTTGAAGTGACTGGGATCACTGTAGCAAGTTTCCAAACCGATAAAGACGACTATAAGTCGCAAACGATACTATAAAGTTAGAATACCGGAACAATGAGCTGGAAATCTTCCAAGCAAGATATTGTTACCATATAAGCAACAAATGCGGATTATTGATGCAGCTGAGGCAGCAATAGAAGCCATTTGGGTCGATAATAAATCTAATTAGATTAGATATAGTTCTGTTAGCAGCTGAGCTAGGCGTCAGCACAGGCTAAAGAATTAATGGTCTCATCAACGATCCAGATATATACTTCGATATTCATCTGATTCGTTCGGATCATACATCGTGCGATGTGATGATCGTATAAATCGCGTCAGATGATAATCATGTAAATCCGCTGACGAAAACCTTTTCTCAGCAATTTGAGCGAACCGTACATAGTTCGGGTGTTAGACACTCGAGTGACTGGCTATAGGCCAAGTGGGAGATTGTTGGACAATTATGACCCATAGCGTCACTATTTGTACAGATCATGGTGTTGTTGTACAAATTAACTATGTGACAAAGGAGATTGCTATCTTATCATTTGTGATTAGATCACCTTAGATATATAAATGATAGGAGGTCCATATGATTAGTTCCTGGATTGAGAATGATATGAGACAGTATCAGTCCACAAAGGATTAATCATTAAATATCCGTAGTCAGAGTATTATCGAGATTGGACATCGGTAATGCGTAAAAGACTAGTATTGCACTTGTGCACGTTGTGAGGGCATAACAGGCATAGTTCTCATATATTTAAGTATTGGATACTTATGCAAGTGTGGTAGGAGGTTGTGTTTCACCGATGGTACAGGAAACAGCTTCGCTCTGGATAGACCCCCTCGTAATCCATTGGTAGTTTGACTATGTGTCTATGGGAGTCCGACATCAGGGTAGGTGGATTTGGTCTTAACCTGAGACTTGCACCGCTAATACTTATGACAATCAATATACTTTGGTTGAGGTCGTCCAGGGCTTTAACCGGTTCTGTGTACGCCAATACTGGGTATATTGAGAATCGTTAGAGTATTGGGGTTGATGTCAAGACGGAAGTATCACTCCAGTCATAGTGGAGATGATGTCACGTAGGATACGGTATTAGTGCTCTTAAGTGCTGCGCGGCCATTGGGATATTATGACTAGGTCATGTATATCCGATTATAGAGACTAGTTACCAGACATCCGACATGTGCTTCGTACGGGGCAGACACAGCTCCAGCCCCAGGCCTAGCACGTGACCATCCGATACTAGATCGATATGCACTATACGATGTATACTACGCCTGATACAGATCAATATATTCTGTAAGGATATTTCCAGAGAATTGGGTAGGCATGGCGCCTTGCTAGAAGCCAACCTTGTCTTGTGAATCGGTAAAACGTAGTACTTGGTACTTACGTGTTCGGATAGTCCGATAACCGAATTTACTGCCAACATATCCGGAGATCTCATGGGTCGCTTCCCAATGATACACCGATGACGTATGACTCGCACTTTAATTAATCTGGGATTATTTCGAAGAGAGAGAAAATTAATCTGGGATTAATTGCGAAGATATTTTATCTAGGATAAAATATCAATTTAAAGAGAGAGAACGATTAATCTGGAATTAATCGATAAATAATATATTCGATATATTAAACGAAATTGGATTTCGATTAGGAATTAAAATTAGATTTTAATCCGGCACTTGGATTAATTTAGAATTAATTCTCGAGCGACGTGATTAGTAAATTGGATTTATTAAGAGGCATCGAGAAAATCGTTAATTTAGAATTATCGAAACCGAGCTCGGAATGTGTTTGCGAAGTTACGTCAATTTTGAATCACGTGCCGCAAGTCGCATCGCAAATCACATCGCAAGTCATAAAAGTCAAATCACTTTTTGGAAAAGTAACTTTGACTATTTGACTTTGACTTTTAAAATTTGGAGGGAAATTTTGGGGGGGAAAGACTTTTAACTTTTTGGAAAAGTGAAAGCCTTTTCCTTTTCACCTTTTACCAAGGGTAAAAGAATAAAGTAAACATTATTACATTTGTTTTATTGTTTTTTGAAAGCATAAAATAAATGGTAAATGCTTTAGTATTTTGGGAAATATATAAGTGAAATGTTTGACACCTTTTTCCCTTAACCTAAACCATTTCTCCATCTCTCTTTTTCTACTCTCAAGTCACGCCCAAGGCAGTGAACTGCCCAAGGGTTGGCCGAAAATGATGATCCATTTTGAGGGTTTTGTGGCAAGATCCAAGTGCTAGCACACTCCTAAGAGGCATACGAAGGTGTTAGGGAAACTCACCCACGAGCCGGAATCGTTTGACGCAAGTTCGCGGCTCAAATTGGACCAAAACTGAAAACAGTGAGCAGTGGACTGCACTGCTATTGGCGCCACTTTGAAGGGGAAAATCATTTTGTTATTCTTCAAATCGTCACAACCGATCGATGTGAGTATTCCGCTATCTCCTTTGATGTATTCACACTTATTATTCATGCTTGTTTGATGATCTTGGGACCTAGAATAAAACCAACAGGTACAAGACCAAGAAGTAACATTCAATGTTTTCAAGGCCATGAATTTCCCAGATGATGAAAAAAATGAGGAATGATTCAGACTTGATGTGATACATAATACCGATCAGAACTCTGATGAAAGACAAAGTTCTACTGAAAAAATTAAAACATGTCAATTACCTGTGGAGCCTGAAGATAAAGCGCATTGCGTACTGAAGAAGCCTATTCTTGCACTACAAGCAACATAAGAGAAAAAGTTCCACCAGCTCAACGAATTGGAGGAATTTCACATACAGCCTTTTGAGGATGCCAAATTGTACAAGGAAAAGGCAAGAAAAAGACATGATGAGAAGTTAGTACGCATACAGCTGGAACCAGGGCAGAAGGTACTGTTAAACAAATCAAGTGTGAAATGTTTCCCATGGAAGCCAAAATCGTGGTGGTCAGGTCCATTTGTGATCACCAAGGTTTTACCAGACAGAGCCGTTGAGATACATGATCCTGACTCCAACAAAACTTTCAAAGTTAAAAACAAGCGTGTCAAACACTACTGGGGAGAATCATTTGAGCGATAAAAAGAAAGTGTCACACTTTCAGATCCAGCCTAACGTTCGAAAAGTCACGTCTAGCTGTCGACGTTAAACTTAGCGCTCGTAGGGAGGCAACCCATGAAATTTATATATTTATTGTGATTTGGTGTGATTTAATTTGGTGTGTTATTTTTTGCAGATTAAGTCCTTTCACGATGGAAGAAGCTCTCGCAAATCTTCACAAGCAATTTCCTTCTCTTCCTTAAAAATCTCTGATGAAAGTCTACAAAGCTCGCTTGGAACGGATGAGACTACTGATGATCAAATGTATTCCTACTGACATTCGTTGGATTATTGAAGCACGAGTCTGATTGGCAGGTGAGTCTTCTGACTCTTTTATTTCACATCTGTCTGGCTTAGGAATGAGCACCTATGCTAAAAAGAGAAGAGCCAAAAGAATGTGTGTTTGTTATAAATGTGCTCGCATGTTTTGTAATACTCGTTGTCGTTATTTAGGAATGGTGTCTGATAACCGTGAAGATAAGATTAATTTCATTAGGGATGGCTTGAGTAAGGAGTCTTTGGATGACATATCTAAAACTCTTGAGACGCATCCCAGTGGATGTGTGTATCACGAGATTCGTGTGTTATACGCACAATTCAAAAAGGAAAGACAACAGTTAAGTCTCGAGAATCTGACTCAAAAAGACCATGTTTGCCAATTTATAAGAAAATTGGATGGGAAGCTTGTCCCTAACGTATAGACGTCAATCAAGCCGCTACGTTTCTTATACATATTATATCTCATTGTCTTTTCCTGATAATTGTGATTTGTTTTGTTGTTTTCTTTTATTTTCTCGGACAGGATCCAGAACTTTTTGACTATCACGATTTATTTTACTGTTAAACTAATAATTGTCATTTGGCAGGTACTAGTGCTATTATTTTACTCACCCTTTTCAGGTATTATAAATTTAACTCATCATTGCACTTTTGAAGACATCCAGAGTAAAACATGGAAGCCACTTCAAGAAGACGAGTTGAAAACATCTGTGTGTTTTGCGGTAGTAGTGTTGGTACTAAACCACAATACGTAGAAGCAGCACAAGAATTGGGTCGAGTCTTAGCTGCAAGAAATATGCACTTAGTATATAGCGGAGGCAATCTTGGACTAATGGGGATCATTTCAAAGGCCGTACAGGAAGAAGGTAGTAACGTTTTAGGAATCATCCCAAAACCCTTGGCAGAGGCAAATCTTATTGGATCATCAAACGGAGAGGAACTGATCGTGTCAGGTATGTCTGAACGACTGGTAAAAATATTACCGTCCTGATGCTTTTATTGCTTTTATTGGGCGGGGGTAGCCATAATTGGAACTTAAACTTAATGAATCCAGGTAATTTGGTTGACATAGACATATGGTTCAATTGGGTTATACTGGGTATTTGTAATCGACCATCGGAAGAGGCTTTTACATAATTTAGTGTTCCAGGTTAATAAATTAATATATTACCCAACTGTAAGATAACCACTTCATCTTTAATAGATATTGGAAGGATTCACAACCCTTGATAGTTTTATAAATTTAAAATTTCTTCAATCTACTTTCAAGAAATTTTATTTACTTGTTTTAAGTTTTAAAGTCACCACTCAATCAAACAATCAATCTATTAGATACTTGTAAACATTTGACCTCATAAAAAATTAATAACAAAGGTTTTAAGTCCTCGTGGGATCAATACTTTTTATACTACTTGAACGATACGTGCGCATGCGTTATACGTGTGTGTTTACACCGGTCATATATGATAGCAGCAAGAAGATGAAGAAGAAAAGAAAAAGAAAATTTAACAGCCAGAATAGAAGGACCATTGGGGACCCTTCAGCCAGAAAAAAAAATTGTTTGTTTTTAGTCCTTAATAGTTAAGCATAAGTCCAATGATAAAATTGTTTGCTTTAGGGTGAAGTCTTAGAAACGATAAGTTATTGATGTACTTTTATCTGATACTTTGAGTAGTTGATCTATGTCAGACTCGTAAGCACTTAATTATAGGTTTTTAGCAGTGAAAACCTGAGCAGTTGGCAAGATGACTAGTTGAAGAAATTACAGGTCAATGAATGACCGTTTGCTTAGATGTTTATCCTGATTTTCTTATGTTATGATGTGTGGTATGGTTGAAAATAAAATAAAAGTCTATAAAGAAAAAAATTAATTAAACCACCTATAACCGATAAGCGTGAAGCTACCCATGGGCGAGTATTAGGACCACCATGAGGAGAAATGCTACATTAAAGGGTAGGTGTGTTTAAAAAAAAAAAAGACAAAAGAACAGAAAAAAAGAAAATCATACCATATTGAGCACATAAAAAGCAATTGCATAACATAATTGAGATATCTAGGTTGGTTTGACCCCTCGATCCCAATTTTTGAAACGAAATCATTGAGTTGGCTTACCTAGGAATCAAGATATAAATGAACCTTTGCACACACACACACTGTGAGTCTGGCTTAGATGATTTATTCAGAGACTTGGATTTGAGTTGCATTGAATGTTTTGAAGGTTCTCTGGTTTCATTACTGGTAATTCTTTGAGGACAATAGTATGTGTAATTATTAGGACTATTTCATAGCCCGTAATATAGTATGTCAATAAAGAATGCCATATCACTTACTGACAGGCAATGGAGTCCAATTTTAGGGAGATGGCACATTTAGAAATCTGGGAATCAAAAGACATGATCCCAAAAGAATGAGGCCGCTTTCACAAAGGCATAATCCACCTTGACCCAATGTAGGTAGCAAAGAGTAGAAAGCTGAGCTAGGTCTAGGGGTGACCAGTCTACCACCCCGTGGATAAGGGACACAACGCGACCTTGAGCCATAAGACCAAAGAGAACTGAGCAATCACCGGAGGTGAATAGGAAGAAGGAAACTGTAAGCATGCCTAGGGGGCCACCAAAGCTTTTCATAGGCAAAGGGCACCAAAGGCCAAGAGGATTCCTAAAGGGGTGAAGAAAACCCTCTAGCGCGAGGAAAGGCCTAATCAATGATGACATCAAGCCAATTGGACAAAGAAAACCCAGCGGAATAGGGAATGCATCCATGCATACATGTCGCATACACACAATATTTTGTTTTGTGTTCGCAGGCTTTGAAGAAAAAGAAAAAAACGGCGAAGACGAGCAACTCATCGGAAATAAGGACGAGCAACTCAAGCCAGGAATAACATTCCAGGAATGGAGAATAACCTCGGGAATGAGGACGAGCAACTCCTCGGGGGTGAGGACGAGCAACCTAGGAATGACTCTCCGGGAATGGAGAACAAACTCGGGAATGAGGATGGAACAGGGGTCGAAGTGCCTCACAACCATTATCAACAGTTTTGGGAATAAATCCTAAGGGGCGAGGCCCACATTATCAACAGTTGGGAATGAATCCCAGAGGTCGAAGCACCTCATCATCATAGAAAAAAAAACTTCGTAGCGGATCGGAGAGTCACACGGGAATAAGTCGAAGTGGTTCGGGAAAGAACCATCTCACACTAGGAACAGTTCGAAAATGAACCATCTCAACTCAGGAACGGTTCGGAAATGAACTAATCTCAACTCTGGAACGGTTCGGAAATGAACCAATCTCAACTCAGGAATGGTTCGGAAATGAACCATCTCAACTCAACTCAGTTTGGGAATAAAGCCCAAAGATCAAAGCATCTCACACTCGGTGGTTCGGGAATAAAGCCCAGGGGTTGAAGTACCTCGCCATCAACTCAACTCATTTCGGGAATAAAGCTCAGAGATCGAAACATCTCACACCCAGCATGGTTCGGGAATAAAGCCCAGAGGTCGAAGCACCTCACCATCAACTCAACACAGTTCAGGGATAAAGCCCAGAGATCGAAGCATCTCACACCCAGCATGGTTTAGGAATAAAGCCCAAAGGTTGAAGCACCTCGCCATCAACATAGTTTGGGAATAAAGCCCAAAGATCGAAGCATCTCAAACTCGGTGGTTCGGGAATAAAATCTAGGGGTCGAAGCACCTCGCTACCAACTCAATTCAATTCGGGAACAAAGCCCAGAGATCGAAGCATCTCACACCCAATATAGTTCGGGAATAAAGCCAGAGGTCGAAGCACCTCGTCATCACCTCATAACAGCTAAGGAATAAAGCCCAGAGATTGAAGCATCTCACACCCATCATGGTTCGAGAATGAAGCCTAGAGGTTGAAGCACCTCACCATCAACTCAACACAGTTCAAGAATAAAGCCCAAAGATCGAAGCATCTCACACCCAGCATGGTACGGGAATAAAGCCCAGAGGTTGAAGCACCTCGCCATAAACTCAGTACAGTTCGAGAATAAAGCCCAAAGATCAAAGCATCTCACACCCAGCATGGTTCGGGAATAAAGCCAGAGGTCGAAGCACCTCGCCATCAACTCAACATAATTCCGGAATAAAACCCACAGATCGAAGCATCTCACACTCAGTGGTTCGGGAATAAAGCCCAAGGGTCGAAGCACCCCGCCATCAACTCAGCACAGTTCGGGAATAAAGCCCAGAGATTGAAGCATCTCAAACCAGGTGGTTCGGGAACAAAGCCCAAGGGTCGAAGCACCTCGCCACCAACTAAATTCAGTTTGGGAATAAAGCCCAAATATCGAAGCATCTCACACCCAGCATGGTTCGGGAATAATCCCAGAGGTCGAAGCACCTCGCCATCAACTCAGCACAGTTTGGGAATAAAGCCCATATATCGAAGCATCTCACACCTAGCATGGTTCGGGAATAAAGCCCAGAGGTCGAAGCACCTCGCCATCAAATCAGCTTAGTTTGGGAATAAATCCTAGAGATCGAAACATCTTGTAAGGATGAAGCCTAGGGGTCGAAGCACCTCACCATCAAATCAGCTCGGAGATCGAAGCATCTCGCAAAAGCATCGAAACAACAGGTAAGTCCGGCGACAGCAGACGAACCATATAAGTTAAAATGCATGCATGATTTTGATAGGGTTGTCACTGTCACACACTGCACAAGCCCTATCAAAGTGAGGGCGACTGTAGACACTGTATTTTTACATGAGCCCAATGATGAGCCTCATTTGGAGGCACTACTAAAGAAGTTGTGGAAGTCGCGGGAAACGAATGCTTGAAGGAAAACCTCCAAAATTAGCACCTCATTGGATTCAGACTCACTAGCCAGCCTCAGATTCGCTCAGTCAGTTTCTGTTTCAAACCTTAGCCTCGGAACAAAACCCATGCAACCCATGAAAGCCCATACAATCCATGCGCATGCCAAACACCATACAAAGCCCACCATGCACGCCTAAATCTTCCAAAATAAAAGAAAATCCCATGAAATTCACATGATAAAATCAGAAGTCAATACCTTCCAATTTAACAAGATTTAAAATCCCATGAAATTCACATGCTAAAATCATAAGTCAACACCTTCCAATATTAATAAGATATGAAATCCCATGCAAATCACTTTCCAATTTAGTGAGATCATCACCAAAATAATATATTCCCCAAATCCATGTGAGATCCTTGGAAAACATTATAAAAATGAGCCATTTTCTTCATTTAGGGGGGGCTACACACGACGAAAAAGAACATCACAAAAAAACCCTAAGTCTTTCTCTCTATTCTTCTTCTTTCACGGTAATACCAACCCTTCAACCAGCCAATTACCGTGAACAACCATCACCCAAAAATACCAACCAAGAAATCGTGAGAACAGCAACCAAAACAGCAAATAACAGCCAAAAAATAGTGAGCAAAAACATCAAACAACAAGCTATAAATAGAAACCAGAAACGGAAAATCAGCGAGTAGAAACAGTAAAATAGTGAGCATAAATAATGAAATAGTCAGCAGAAATAGCGAAACAGCAAACCAGCAATCCTTCCTGTGACGGCCTAACGCGCTTTCAAGAAAACAACGTAAAAGATAAGACCTGAGGGCACCATATATATTTTTATAGTTCCGGACACGGCATGTCTGGCTGGACGTGGAATACATCTAGCCGGGTATGCGAAGTCCTACAATAAAGACGGCCAAGTTTCTGGTCACATTTTCCTTTTTGGCATTCCGTTATTTATCTTTTTTTATTTACTTATCCATTTTCATCATCATTTTATTATTTCGCATTTATTTTATTATTTATCTTTATTTTCTTATTTCACATTTATTTTATTATTTATCTTTATTTTCTTATTTCGTATTTATTTTATTATTTATCTTTATTTTATTATTTCGCATTTATTCTGTTATCTATCTTTTTATTTATCACATTTATTTTATCATTTATCTTTTTACCGTTGTTTTTTTATTTTGCCTTTATTCTATTTGTCCATGTTGGTGATGATCCGCATATGCATGGGTGTATTTTTATGCCCGTTTACATTGCATTGAGGACTATGTATGTTATTATCTCTTGTGGTATATTGGATGGAAACCGAGATGTAAATTCCATAGCCGGATCCGAGTGGACGGTAGTGCGGTCTGTACTTGGGATACAACTCCACGTACCACTCGGGAAACATTCATATACCCATAATTAACCCCCTTCTTTGTTTGCTATTTATTCCCGCTTTTCCCGCTTTTGAATTGTTTATTATGATTTTTTTTATCACACCTTGTATTTCTTAATTTGACATGCTCTTATTATTTCTATTAATGTTTATGGGTGTGCAAATGTGTGTTTATTTGAATTATCTTGCATGAACTGCATAAGACTTGGCTATACCATTGTGTGAACCCATCCATTATACTGGCATAAGTAAGGGACTATTCCGAACCCAACGGTTTGAGGTCTTCCCTTACGAGGGGTGAGTGTGGCCTTCAACTTTTTCCCAATTTACACTGGGTGGTGACTCCTTTATTCTCCGGTTTAGTCCCCTGCGGGCTACTCCGTACTCTCTACGGGCTGCGAGCCCAATAGTGTCATGGTCGCCGAGCATCATAGGCATAGCGGTAAACCCCGCTTCGCTCCTACAATGAGTTTATTCAAATATTTTAAAGATCTTAGAAATCATCCATTTTGCATCACTTGTATTTAAAATGGCTTAAAATGCTTAAGAAATCACTTGTACTTTATTTGCACCAAAATGAATTTAAATGATATACCTTTAGATTTATATGTGTCTCTAGTTTGCAACGGTTCAAACGGAACATAATTTCGATATATAGAACATTTGCTAGAGCCATATTATTACAACATGATCAAATATACATTTTCTACAGACTTGTCACGTTAGATAAATTCCCAAAAATTTAGATATATTAATATTTTTTAAATTAAATATTTTATAGATGATAGATCTATGTGTCCAGTTTATGCAAAAATTTACGGATCTTGATTTTGAATTTTCAATAGCAAGTTATGGCCAAAATACTAAGTGCAGTCATGATTGACTGGTCATCATTAACTTACCGAGACAAAGATATCGTTCTCTGAGACAGGCATACCGGTCTGAGACAGGCATACCGATCACCATATTGGTTAGACTTGATTTTTTCATACATTCTGGAACCGAGTCAAATCATATTGGTCTCTTTCAAACATTCGAAAACACAACGATCATATTTTTAGAAGCCGTTTCTTGATGTCAGACCGGCATTCCGGTACTGTGGACCGATATACCAACCTCGGAACATAAAAATGGTTATATTAAGTTTTAAGCCTATAAATTAAAGCTTGGTTTCATTTTTGAAAAGGGAAACATTTTGGGAAACATATATCCAAAGAAAAAATCATTTTTATACATCTTTTGATTACAAAAAAAGCTTCAAACACTTACAAATAGAGTTTTACAAATCTTCTACATCTTACACTCTCTATATTTGAAGAATCTCATACTTCATTTTCATCTTCATATTAGTGAGCTTTGATCCATTTGGGTGAGATACTCACATTTAAATTTTCTTTGTAATCTTTTGTGAGTACCCAAATTGTGGTTGTAAATTTTTATTATCAAATACTTATTTGGAAATCCCTTTATGTGAGTGGGTATACTCTTAAGGGTGGATATGTGTAAATGGTTATGAGGAACATTGGATTAATGACCTCTATAGTAAAGGTTTGGGAGTGAGCCCGAAAAACTCTCGGTGTAAAGTGCAAATTTATTTTACATAGTGGAAAGCTTCAAGAGTGGCTTGGAGTAGTGGACATAGGTAAGGAGTTGGCCGAACCACTATAAATTTAGTGTCAATTTCTCTATCCATATCTCATTTACTTACTGCAAGTTTTATATTATCTTTTCATATTATATATTAATCTTATCGTTATTGAATATGTTAATTGGGGAAATTGATTTCTAAGCTTAAAAGGTAAAGGTACTAACTAAGTTGCTTAAAATTGAAAAGATTTTTAATTCCGCATTATTATATAACATATCCAATTCACCCTCTCCCCCCTCTTGGGTATAGTTGTTTAAACATGCTTGTAGGCAATTTTATGATCTTGTTGGGTCAGACTTTTTTGTTGAAGGCCCTTGCTATCCTTTTCTGGTATAGCTGGGTGTGATACAAAGCCTTTATCATTTTCTCGTCTAACAATGTTAACTATTCATACCTCATTTTAGCCCATTCTTGCTCAAGCAAATCTGCTTCCATCATAATCTGTATTGATTGCACTTCAATCTCAACTGGAAGCACAACCTTCATCCCATACACCAGCGAGTAAGCCGTGGCTCCTATTGTTGTTCTCATCGAAGTTCGATATCCTCATCGAGAAAATAGTAACTTGTCTGCCCAATCCTTGTGGGTCTCCGTCATTTTGGCCAAGATCTTCTTTAGAGTCTTATTAGCTAATTCTACTGCTCCGTTAGCTCGCGGTCTGTAGGGCGAAGACTTGTGATGTCCGATCCCATACTTATGTAGCATAGTTTTAATCTCTTATTGAAAATTGAACCCCATTATCTGTCACTACATGATGCAACATCCCATACCGAAAAACTCTATTTTGCGTGATGAACTTAACCATTTTCTTGGAGGTGACATTGCAAAAGGATTCGACTTTCACCCATTTAGAAAAGTAATATACAACCACTATGATAAATTGATGTCCATTTGAAGCTTGTGGCTTGATTTCACCAATCTGATTGATGCCCCAAGCTGAGAAAGGTCAGGGTTCTGATAATCCATGTAGCTTTATTGGCTATAGATGATTCAAGTTCTCTGACAATCATGACAATGCTTCACCAATTCTATGGAATTTGCATCCATGGTCAACCAATAAAACCCCTGTCATATGATGTTTTTCTTGGTAGATTCAACCCGTTCATGTGTGGTCCGCATACCCCCGTATGGACTTCTTCCATCATATTTCTAGCCTCTTTTTCCTTTAGGTAATTCGGTTGTACTCCATTGGCTGGTCTCTTGTATAAATCTCCTCTCAGGCTCATGAATTGAGATATAGTTTCTGGAATGCTATCCTATCTTTCTTAAGGCTCTTTCGAGGAATTCTTCGTGGTATAAAAAATTTCTGAATGTCATGGTACTAGGGTTTTTAATCACTGAACTCAATGTCCATTATCTTCCCTACATTATAGCTAGGCTTGCAGGCTGTAGTCAATACAAGAGTTTTCATAGTCAATTTTTCTGGATTCTCCCAAGTTGATGCTAGCGTAGCCAAGACATCTGCCATCTTGTTGTCTTCCCAAGGAAACTGTTGGAACGTACATCCCAAGATGTTTCGCAACAAAGCTTTAAGTTGAAACAGATACATGTTTATTTTATCCTCCTTCAATTCCCAGTCTCATCGTATTTATCGGATCACCAACATTGAATCACTATGAATCGCGGCGTCATTCGCCACAAGGCTATAAGTGATTCTACTCCAAAAATACAGGCTTCATATTCAGCTAGATTACTGGTGATTGGGAAGGTAAGACTTTTGGTCATAAGCAAAGTTTCTCCTCCCGGTATTATCAGGACAATTCCAATTCATATGCCTTACAGCTCCATCAAAATATATTTTCCATCTCTGAACCGTTAACACCTTAATTTCCTCATCTAAAAACTCAAACTCATACTTATCCCCTTCAATTGATTGTTGCGCTAGGAATTCCACCATAGCTCGCCCTTTAATCACCTTTTCTGGTGATATATTCAATATCGAATTCAGTCAATATGACTAACCATCTCCTTAATTTCTTTACCAAGGAAAGTGTCGATCGTAAGTACCTCAACAGATTCTCCTTCGTGACTATTTGTATCTTATATGACTGAAAATAATGCTGTAACTTTCTAGAGGCCCATACTACTGCTAAACAAATTTTCTCCACTTCTTGGTATCGGGTTTCATACTGTAACTTTTTCTTACTGAGATAATAGACTGCATGATCTACTCCGGTATCATCTTCTTGCACCAACATCACCCCTAGAGCTTAATATTCTATAGCTAAATATAGAACTAGAGGTTTGCCCGATCTTGTTGGCTTCAGGACTGGTGGGTTGATCAGGTACCGTTTGATTTTCTTAAAGGCCTTATGACTCTGCTCGTTCTACTTTGTTGGGTGGTTCTTCCTGAGTAGCTTGAAAATCGACTCACATACTAATGTCAGTTTGGTAATAAATTGGCTTATGTATTGTATCTTTCCTGGGAATGCCCTCATTTCTTTCTCGGTTTTAGGCGCGAGCATCTCTGTTATCATATTGATCTTCATTGGATCCACTTCTATTCTATTATTCCTTACCGTATACCCCAATAATTTTCCGGACGTGACCCTAAACACACACTTCTTGGGGTTAAGTCTAAGATTGTACTTGTCTACCTAGTGCAAGAACTTCTTTAGCACAACCATATGTCTTTTTCTAGTCTCGGACTTCACCATCATGCCATCAACATAAACTTCTACCTTCTTATGCATCAAATCATGAAATAAGGTGGTCGCCATCTAAAGGGCATCACCTTGTAGCAGTTTGTTCCATATTTTATGATGAAGGTTGTCTTGTGCTTGTCTTCTTCTGCCATAAAGATATGATTGTATCTTGAAAACACATATGCAAAAGAGTACGTAGCTGATAATGCTGCATTATCCACCAGAACATCTATATGAGGTAAATGAAATTCATTTTTCGGCATGCCTTGTTCATGTCCCTGTAATCTACGCACATCCTTACCTTTCCATCTTTCTTGGGAACCGACACAATATTAGTTAACTATTCTGAATATTTTACCACCTCTAGGAACCCTTCTTCTACTTGCTTCTGTACATATTCTCTTATCTTTTCGGCTCATTCTGGTCCCATTCTATGAAGCTTCTTTTTTACAAGTCTCATATTTGGATAGGTTGGAATTACGTGTTATGCTAAGCTCATTTCCACTCCATGCATGCCTTCATATGTCCAGACAAATATTTTTTCATATTTTCTTAACAGTCTCTCTATTTCTTTCCTCTCATTAGGAGTAACTTCACTAGTAATCAATATATTATTTGGGTTTTCACTTGTACCAAGATTACGTGCATCTGTTTTAATGGAATTGACGTCACATATGCTCATGTCATGAATGATATGATGCGTGCTAAAAGAAAAAAAGTCAGGCAAGTAAGCTAAACCATTCATCTTATTAATTTCAAGTTCAAGGTTACAAAACAATTTTGGTACAAATAAAATTTCAGAGTCTTCGTCTTCTTCCTTGGCAGGACTAATGTCTTAAAGCTTTAATCCTTTTAGCTGGAGCAGCTCTTTTTTCCATTCCTCCTTTTTCAATCATGCATCCTCTTTTTTTTCCTTAGTCGGGTTCTTCTTCCAGTTCATCACATCAACAAATATCTCAAAGCCTGGCACATTAACACCATTGACTTCACTTGGTTCTAAAGCTCCTCCGTACCATTCTTTCACAAAGTAGTCGTATAGTCCATTCCATCTCATTTTGGGCTTTGCTTATTCCTCAGAATATCCCAACCCTCTTCTGGTAGTTTTCCCTTTGAAGTTAGACAGTGAACTTATACCATCCCCCTTCATCCCTAGTACAGTATTGGACGTGTAATTCATTTTCTACATGATTCTAGCAACTTTAGGATCTACCCACTTCTCAAAAATTGATACCGTAGGACACAGAAATCGGCGACGCTGTTCTAGGCTCGCGGCCTAGTTGGGAGTACGGAATAGCCCGCGGGGGGACTAAACCGGAGAAATAACATAGAGTCGCCACCCGGTGTGAACCGGGAAAATGTGATTTAAGGCCGCACTTACCCCTCGCAAGGGAAGACCTCAAACAGTTGGGTTCAGAATGGTCTCTTACTTATGTCACTTGTAATGATATGATTTGTGCAATAAACTAACCGAATCTACTCAACATGTATCCTCAATGGTAACTTAGATCTAGTCCGCATTCATCAAAATAAATCCTATGACTAAGTTCGCATGCTTTTAAAAATAAGTCATTATAACGGCAAGCATATAATATCACACAACGAGCATGTCGAATCATCAAACACAAAGAACAAATAAATAACTACTCAAACAAAACGTAAACTAAATTCCTAATGCAAAATCAAAGTATTAAATCATGCATAAAGAAATAATATAGTCATACTTAAAAATAAACAATATTCTAGACTAAATCATGCTTAGATAAATAAATAACCTACTAGATTAAATCATGCTAAATAAATAAATAATCTACTAACTACATCATGCTCAAATACAAGATTGGATGAAATGAAATACGTGTGTCTCGTAAGTAGTACGTGGCATCCCAAGTGCAAACCGCAAAACCGTCCATTCGGAATCGGCTACGGAATTTACGTCTGAGTTTCCATCCGATATACCACAAAAGAGAACACGCATTCCGTTCATCCGAGATTCACATCATGCATCAATCCATAACATTCATGCGAAATAAAGTATTAAAATAAATAAAAACGAAAGATAATAAATAAAAAAGGTGCCCTTAGGTCTAACCTCTTTTGTCGTCTCTCGAAAGCGCGTTACACGGCCGTCGGAAGGGTTGATGCTCCGTAACTCCTCTAGTTCGCCGGTTCAACAATTTTCCTCGCTGTTTCACTGTTTGGGCTATTGTTTTCACTCCATTTCACTGCTGTTTTCGCTGTGTTTTCTGGTCACTGTTTTAAGGTAATTTAGGCCATTGTTTTTGCGGTTTTTGGAGGGTTTGGGGCAGCGGTTTTGTCACTATTTTGGGGCAGGTTTTTATGTATTTTCTGGGCTGTTTTAGGGAGAAAATTGGGCAATTTTTGCGGTAGAAAGATGCAGTTCAGGGGGGCAGAATATGCGGCAGTGAAGGGGGCTGGACAGTGAGGGTTTTCTTGGCAGTTTGTGAGGCAGTATGGAGACAGTTTAGGCATGCAGTGAGAGCTGGACAGGGGGTGATTTATGCGTACAATGAAGGGCTGGACATTTGGTGATTTGCGACTATGAAGGTCAGTGAATGGTGCGGTAATTTAAGGGTTCTGGTGGTGTGGTGCGGCAGTTTGGGCAATGCAATGAAGGGATTATGCGACTGTGGATGTGTTAGTTTTGATAGTGATTTGTTGGACGGCAATGAGGGTTATTTTCTATGCTTTGGGCGTGAGAATGAGCTAGCTTTAATGTGTTGGTGAAGAGTTCTTTTTATAGGCAAAGGGACGAGGGGCTATCCTTGTTTGAGAATGAAAAGGATTTGTGCATTAATGGGAGATATTTTTAATTAGTATGTGATAAGGAAAAATATTTTAATTAGGGAAGTGATTTGATTTAATTTGATTTCTTCTCTTTTAGTTAGGGATATGATTTATTTTGATTAGGAAAGGGATCCATGAGATTTCTTTAATTTAGGAAGGGGATTTGGCTTGATTTATGCATGTGTTTAATGTGTTATTTTATTATTTAGGAAGGCTATGGGCGTGTGGCTTGCTCTTGTTTGGGCGTGCGGGCTTGGTACATTTAGTGGGCTTGGTGTATGGCTTAGTGGTGTGCGGGCTTGGTGTGTGTCTTGTGGGGTTTTTGACTAAGGATTTGTTTTCAAACAGAGGTCCAACAAGCGAACCCAAAGCAAATCCAGCGAATTAAATCCAACAAAAATGTCAATTCTTGACTCTTCCCTTCCGACGTCCGTTTCCCATGGCTTCCACGACTTACAGAGGAGTGTCTTCGTACAAGACTCATCATAGGGACTTATATGCAAAAATACAGTGCCTACAGTCGCCCCACTTTGATGTGACTTGTGCAGTGTGTGACAATGACAATCCTATCAAAGTTATGCAATGCATTTTTACTTACCTGGTTCGCCAGCTGCCACCTGACTTGCCTACTGCTTTGAACTGAGTTGATGATGATGCAGTGGGCCCTCGACCCTGGGACGCATCCCGAAACTGCAACTGATGTGTGTGGGCCCTCGACCCTGGGACACATCCTAAAAGTGATGATGTAGTGGATCATCGACCTTAGGACGCATCCCGGAACTACAACTGATGATGCAGTGGGCCCTCGACCCTGGGACGCATCCCGGAACTGCAACTGACAATGAGGGCCCTCGACCCTGGGACGCATCCCAATACCGCTGACAATGTGGGCCTCACCCTCAAACTGATGATGTAGTGGGTCCTCGACCCTGGGACGCATCCCAAAACTACAACTGATGATGCAGTGGGCCCTCAACCCTAGGATGCATCCCGGAACTACAACCGACAACGGGGGCCCTCGACTCTGGGATGCATCCTAATACCGCTGACTATGTGGGCCTCGCCCTCAAATTGATGATGTAGTGGGTCCTCGACCCTGGGACACATCCCAAAACTACAATTGATGATGCAGTGGGCCCTCGACCCTGGGACGCATCCCGGAACTGCAATCGGAAACAGGGGCCCTCGACCCTGGGATGCATCCCAATACCGCTGAAAATGTGGGCCTCGCCCTTAAACTGATGATGTAGTGAGTCCTCGACCCTGGGACGCATCCCGGAACTGCAACCGACAATGGGGGCCCTCGACCCTGGGATGCATCCCAATACCACTGACAATGTGGGCCTAACCCTCAAACTGATGATGATGTGGGCCTCGCCCCCAAATCGATACTGATGTGGGCCTCGCCCCTAAACTGATGCTGATGTGGGCCTCACCCCCAAACTAATACTGATGTGGGCCTCGCCCCTAAACTGATACTGATGTGGGCCTTGCCCCCAAACTGATACTGATGTGGGCCTCGCCCCTAAAACTGATACTGATGTGGGCCTCGCCCCCAAACTAATACTGATGTGGGCCTCGCCCCCAAACTGATTCTGATGTGGGCCTCACCCCTAAAACTGATACTGATATGGGCCTCGCCCCCAAACTGATACTGATGTGGACCTCGCCCCAAAATGATATTGATGTGGGCCTCGCCACCAGGACTCATCCCGAAAACTGATACTGGTACTGATGTGGGCCTCGCCCCCGGGACTCATCCACAAAACTGATACTGACACTGATGTAGGCCTCGACCCAGGGATTCATTCCAAAATTCTGTCGATGTGGTCCTCGACCTTGGGATTCATTCCAAAACTCTGATGATGTGGGCCTCGACCTTGGGATTCATTCCCGGATTCATTCCAAAATTCTAACGATGCAGGCCTCGAACCTGGATTCATTCCAAAATTCTAATGATGTGGTCCTCGACCTTGGGATTCATTCCAAAACTCTGATGATGTAGGCCTCGACCCTGGGATTCATTCTAAAATTCTGACGATGTGGTCCTCGACCTTGGGATTCATTCCCGGATTCATTCCAAAAATCTGATGATGTGGGCCTCGACCCTGGGATTCATTCCCGGATTCATTCCAAAATTCTGACGATGTGGTCCTTGACCTTGGGATTTATTCCCGGATTCATTCCAAAACTCTGATTATGTGGGCCTCGACCCTGAGATTCATTCCCGGATTTATTCCAAAATTCTGACGATGCGGGCCTCTACCCTAGGATTCATTCCCGGATTCATTCCAAAATTCTGACGATGTGGTCCTCGACCTTGGGATTCATTCCAAAACTCTGATGATGTGGGCCTCGACCCTGGGATTCATTCCAAAATTCTGACGATGCGGGCCTCGACCTTAGGATTCATTCCCGGATTCATTCCAAAATTCTGACGATGCGGGTCTCGACCATAGGATTCATTCCAAAATTCTGACGATGTGGTCCTCGACCTTGGGATTCATTCTAAAACTTTGAGGATGTGGGCCTCGACCCTGGGATTCATTCCCGGATTCATTCCAAAACTCTGACGATGTGGGCCTCGACCCTAGTATTCATTCCCCAAACTGCTTGACTTTTCCGCTTTTTCCTTTTCTTCAAAACCTATGAACAAAAATAAAACAAAAAATGTGTGTATGTGACGTGTATGCATGCATGCATGATTGTGTTTCCTATTCTGATGGGTTAGGTCTTCCTTGTGCTCCTCAATGCTTCTCTCCTACAAAAGTCTTTGATCGCCCCCGAGGCCTGCTTAAAGTTTCTTTCCTTCAATTCTCTTCTGGTAATTTCTCAGTTCCCTTTGGTCCCATGACTCTATATCTCATTATGCCCCTGATTCGCGAGGTGGTAGACTGGTCGCCCCCAGTCTTGATTTAGCTTTCTGCTATTCGCTGCTTGTAATAGGTCAAGGTGAACCACGTGATGTGGCATTCCATATCATCATACTATATCACATTCTACGAAATAGTCCCAATGGTTACACATATTATTGCCCTCAAAGAATGCTCAGTAATGAAACTAAAGAACCTTCAAAACATTCGACGCAACTTAAATCCAAGTCTTTGAATAAATGATCTAAGCCAGACTCAAAGTGTGTGTGTGCAGATGTTCCTTTGCAGATTCATCCCCAGGTGAGCCAACTCAATGATTTCGTCAAAAAATTGGGATCGATGGGTCAAACCAACCTAGATGTCTCAATTATGCATGCAGTTGCTTTTTTGTGCTCAATGTGGTATGGTTTTCTTTCTCTTTTGTCTCTTTCTTTTTTTTCTTTTCAATTTGAACTTCTTTTTTCTTTTCTTTTCTTCTTCTCTTTTTTTCTTTCTCTTTTTTTTTTCAACACACCTACCCTTTAAGGTAGCATTTCTCCTCATGGTGGTCCTAATACTCGCCCATGGGTAGCTTCACGCTTATTGGTTATAGGTGGTTCAATTCTTTTCTTTAGAGACTTTTCTTTCATTTTCAACCATACCACACATCATAACATAAGCAAATCAAGATAGACATCTAAGCAAATGGTCATTCACCGACCTATAATTTCTTCAACTAGTCATCTTGCCAACAACTCAGGTTTTCACCTCTAAGAACCTATAGTGAAGTGCTTACGAGTCTAACATAGATCAATCACTCAAAGTATCAGATAAAAGCACATCAAGAGTTTATCGTTTCTAAGATTTCACCCTAAAGCAAATGATTTCATCATTGGACTTATGCCTAACTATTAGGGACTAAGAACAAGCAATTCTTTTTTTTTTCTTCTATTTTTTTTTCTCTTTTTTTCTGTTTTTTTTCACAATGGTCTTTCTATCTTTGCTGTAAAGTTTTCTGTCCCTCGGTTTCCTTTTCCCCGATATCCATGTTTGCTAAACTCTTTTTGACAAATCTTTCTTTCTTCTCTAACCCAACGGATATCTATGATGGATTTTAAGACACAGGGTTAACATGATGCGTGTATGCATGAGATGCAAGTGGTTATCAAAACAACATATATCCTTCCGACCGTCTGAACTTTCTAAGCCCGTCAAGATTTTCATACAAGTCGGCCCATTATCATTTTACAGCATTCAATCATACTATTGCGCGGTGCAAACTTGTCCCAGTTGAAAAGGCCCAACAGGTTTACACTTTTGCGATAACATGTCTAAACAACTTCAAATGATGAGAGGCCCAAACACAAAATTGGCCCATCGGCATTTTAGAAAATTTTGGCCCAACTGTCATAAAACACGGACTCGTCCCAGTTTAAATGGCCCAACAAGCCCATACCTCATGGCAAAAAGTCCAACTGAATCCAAATGACAATGGTCCTAAACGCAAGCATAAAGGAATAGTTTTTATTGGTCCTACAACTACAGTTCATATGCGGGTTTATAGAGGTATAGACAAAGGCTCCCGCTGACGAAGGATTGCCCACAACTAGGACTCCCCACTCAAGGGTTCAAGCAACCAAGTGAGCGCACCTTTTTTATACCTCAAGGTACGTGCCAACGAGTTATGGTGCGTGACTGAC
>SKCR01046333.1:0-56841 GCA_019454045.1 Zanthoxylum bungeanum
AGAGAAAATTAATCTGGGATTAATTGCAGAGATATTTTATCTGGGATAAAGTATCGATAAAGAGAGAGAATGGTTAATTTGAAATTAATCGGTAAATTAATATATTCGATATATTAAACGAAATTGGATTTCGACGCGGAATTAGAATTAGATTTTAATCCGGGCGAACGAATTAATTTAAAATTAATTCGTTAGCGACGTGAATAGTAATTATGCTTGGCATGATTATTTAATTAAATTAGATTTAATTACGACGCAACGAAAAATTCGTTAATTTGGAATTAGCAAACTCGAGCCCGAGATTATATGCGAGCGCATTCGCATTTCGAATTCAAGTGCGGCACGTCAAATCAAGCGTCAAATTGCTAGTCACATCTAGCATCATTTCATCCGTCAATCAAGTGATGGATGTCTTTCACTTTGAGTGATTGACGCCAGTCACTATTCACTGATTGATGGAAGTTGATGTGAGTTGATGTGTGTGGTTGGCATTTAAGGCTTTAGTTTTTGGAGGGAAAAATTTGGTATTGGTTTTGGAAATTATATTACCAATTTTTGCTTACAAAAAATCAATAACACATTTATCTCTCTCTCTCTCCTCAACTCTCTTCATCTCTCACGCCCAAGAGGGCTTATTTTCTTCTGGTTCAGGCAGTGAACTGCCGTGAGCAGTGAAGGAAAAGGGAAGCAAAGTGCTTGGTTTTTGCGGCAAAAATCAAGAGAGCTAGCATTTCGAGAGACATGCGAAGGTGATAGGGAAGTTCACCCATGAGCCGGGAACCATTCGACGAAGCTTGGAGCTTGATCGAGGACCTCCAATGGGCGCAAACTAGTGAGCTGTTGCAGTGGACTGCAGACGCCAAAACCAGTGAGCAGAATTTATTTTTCTTCGCCTCCGCGTCGCTCAACCGCTCGATGTAAGTATTCTGCGACTTTCTCGATTTGTATTCGCACTTATTTAATGTTTGTTATTCGATCCTATGGACCTAGAAACCCCAACAGATCACTCTCCATGATATGCAGACCTTAGGGCTGCAATCGTTACAGATGCCTTCTAACAATACGTGTTATGATTACCTCGAGCTCCAAGTACCACACCGACCTCCAGCCATCAGTGCTATGGTTACCCCGAGAATCCAAACACTACACAAACCTTGGGGCATTCCCCGTGTTGTGAACCTCAAATAGGGATGTCAAATGCCTCGTAGGCTTTGGAACCATTCATGCTATGATGATCACGAGGCTACAATCGTCACGTAGGTCCTCCTACCCAACCATGCCATATAGCTCGCCTTCTAACTTCCTGTTTGATTATGCCTCAGCATCTCCTCATTTCATCACGTGTCGTTCAATTACTCTAAATAATAGGCATCCGACCCGATGATCTATGTCATTCTTGCATCCACTCTTTAATCGATGCTTCCCCAACTTTGTGGATTTCATATTTTGTCATCGTCTTAGTGTGTTTGTTGCTTTTCGTACCCTCCATACAGACGGCGCCAATTGTTAACTACTGTTTTTTGTTCAAGTGATAATATGGGAAATTAACCACTCTAATAAACCTCATTCATCAGTGAATTTATTTGGTTAGTAGGGAACCAAATGTAAACTCAAGAAATAGACAAACAAGTCAGAGAGATAAGAATTTATGTGGTTCGACGGAGAGTTACTTCAACCTATGTCCACGGGAGAAATGAGGTATTTTATTACTACTGGGGGTCAAGACCGACTTGAGCAACAAGTGAGGTAGTGAGCTTACAAAGAATTTATAACACCTCATGTCTTACACTAGCCTGTTACAATTCTCTCAATGGTCAAATTTGTTGGGGCGGATGTAGGACCCCTAGGGTCGGATCGGTACCCCGCGTAGCGGAAGTGGGTCTAACCCGTGCATATCAAGCATGAGTGTATTTTTAAATATTTTAATAGAATACTATAATCCATTACGAGTGTTTAGGAAAAATCGGGGATAAATCAAAGTCCGAAAAAACTAAAACGGGAGAAAATCGGAGAGAGCAAACACCGTCCGGGCCTTGCGTGCACATGCGCTCAAGCAGCATACTGCTGAAGCAACATGCAGCTGCGCACTTATGCGCAGCAGCACACGCTGCACTTTTATGTGCAACAACACATACTGCACACTTGTGCGCAACAGCAAACGCTGCGTTGCAACGCAGCATGCTGCGCTGTAACGCAGTATGCGCAGCTGTTGCTCTGATGATCAAATATATATATATATATATTTAATTTTAAGACATTCAACACTTTTATAACACACCGAAAATAATTTTAATTTTTAAAACCAACATCAACACATGTTATACAAAAAACATATATATATATATATATATATTTCCTTGAATCAAAACACGAACCAAAATAGAATCCCATAATGAAATGACTCATTAACAATCCTAGGTCACCCAAAGGTGGTCAAATGATTCTAGAATGGTAGCCATAACTCCAAGCTATTATCTAGAGTTCCAAACTCTAATTTAATGTTCCATGTCCACATGAATATTTTGATCCAATCAGAAGCATATTGTGTTTATGCTTCCAAAGCATCCATACACAATTGATTAGCCTAATTTCAACATCAAGTCATGTTATTATGTATCCAATACATAATACATCACTATATGCTTCATTAATGAAAACAACTCACTAATGAAGACATGGCTTTAGAGACGATCAAACTCACATAGTAAGCTTGATTCCAAGATCTAATTTTCTTCTCATTGTTGAAATATTGTAGAAAACTTCCAAAGTTAGCAAGCTTGAATTCAAGATTCAATCTTGATTCCAATGCTAGCAAGATTGATTCCAAGATCCAATATTGATTTCTCCTTATTGAAATGTTGTAGAGAACTTCCAAAGCTTCTCCAAACACCTCTTTTACTTAGGCTAATATTTCTAAATCTTGCCTGTTTTAGCTTTCACAAGCTTAACTTTCTTAAGCTCAAACTTAATTAAAAACTTGTTCATGCTTGCCTTTTATAGCAAAACTTATGTAATTTTTAAATAATAAAAGTCTTAATCAACTTTTAAGTGGGCTTAATCCAATTTGTCCAAATATGTATAATTATGTATAACTAATCACATTTGTCTAGCACTTTGATTTAATCTAATAAAATCAAGACAAAGTTTAATTAATGGATTAATTAAATTAATCCAATTAAATCAAGACAAATACACATATTATTACATATTTATAATTACCAAAATATTCTCCAATGGTAGAGATAATTATGAAATTACAACAAAGCTCTTGTGTGATTTATATTAATCCAATTAATTCAATTGGATCAAATTAAATAATTAATGTTATCCAATAACACTTAATTATTTTAGTTGATAATTATTATATCAAATATTATTCATTATAAAAAAAATTATCGGCTACCTAAGTGCTCAACGACTACACTTCATATTGTGGGACTCTCTAAGTCCAGAAACGTTCATCATATAAACCTAGCTTATATGTACACAATTCGTCCAACTCCGAATTCACGAAGAACACGAACGACCTTTCCGAACTATACAAGTCGAGGTCATCACATATGTTTAACAATCCCTCCGTCGTAAGCTATCCGAGTTGTGCTTAGGAAATATAGATTACACCATCAAGTTCCTGAGGCGCACATCTAATGTCGACATATCCATGATTCTTTACAAATAATCAGAACATCATTTTTGATATATGTGATCTGCCCTAGGTGATCGACTTTGGTTAAAGTCTTAAGAATCTTGACTTACTCACATGAGTAACTTAACCTCTTATGGTACATATATGGTCTGACGGGCCCTATCTGATACTTTGTACTTGATTAACGAGTGCATCGGTCCATACCCAATAAATATCTGACAGTCAGACCATGAAATGTCTCTGATATATAGGGCATTAAAGTGTGGAGGATCACACACAAAATCAATAATATCCTATAGTCAAAGGATCACATATGCTACTCGACTCGAGGAGATTCCTATTGATGGTGGTGTGTATATTAGGAATCACTTATGAGTCATTCAGTATTCGATCCAACGAATACCCACATGTCTATACGAGCTTCCCTTGTTCATGGTACACCGGGTTAAACCATTGATAATTGCATGAAAGTGTACTTTGAACGTCGCTAACTCGGTTTGATTATCATGTATTTGATCTTAATTATAGTTTATTTTATGTTTTATTATTAGGAAGTAATGGAACATGGGGATTGGATCAATTACACATGTTTCGGGACCTTTCAGACGCATCGGAAGCACGCGGGAAGAGCGAAAACACAAAAAATGGCAAACACCAGAAATTCCAGCAGGCGCCGCGGCGCCCTTAGCAAATTATGCCCATACATGTATCCCGAGAGTTGGGCACTGCGGCACCCAGTAATGTCCCAGAAACTTAATTCGGACGTGTTTCACGTATATATGGACTCCGAGACTTCTCTATATAAACTCAAGTTCGTCCAAAACCCTAGAAGATGAGAAAAACATAGAGAAAACACACAACAAAAAGTTGAAGTCACATATTTGAGAGAGAAGAACGAATAAGCTACAAGCCAAACATGTTGTCTCTCCGATCCATCCATAATGTATCTATTTCTTCTATGGAGAACTAATCTCCTCGGCAAAGCTAAAGATGAACTCTTGTAATTAAGTTCTTATATTCATGTTTTTGATTCCTGAATGTTTGTCAATGTTTAATACAATTGATATTTTGTTATTCTTTATTATCTTTCGATTATGAATCCAGAGATTGTGTTTTACCAATTTGCATATAGGAATAGTTATGCTTCTTCTATGTGTGATTGGGGAACCCAGTTATTACTGGTAATGTTGTTTTATGAGTTGATCTTCTGCTGTAATATTGCCTGAGGGTATATCATCGACGTTAGATAGGTCATAACAATAACATTGTGTGTTATTAACATAGAGAAAATAATTCATCGATTACCTTAGAATTTAATATGTTTTGATTGAAATATATTTTGATTGTTGATTGGAATGTGAAACCTTCAATTGAGTAATAAAATGAATCAATTACTGAATATAGGGATTTGATATAAGAAGGATTCCCGACGCTTTGCTGTTTTTCTCTACTGATAACTCTTAAGTATTTTTCCATAATTTTTATTTTACATTACAAATTCAATTCATATATTTAACTAAGTTATTGCTGACATTTTTTTAAGTGAATTAGTTCCTTGTAACCATCTTTCTGAGGAATCGACTGTTGGGATTTATGTCCTAAAGCTTCATGTATTGTAAAACGAAATTGATTATTGCAATAATAATAAATGCATTATTCATTTTATCAAAGTTGTTTGATTTATATCGCATATTGTCCAATTGTATCGTTTATCTTGATTACTCTTATACCTTCAGACTTAGTGTATGTTTGATGCACAAGAGGATTTAAGTCTGGAGTTAGTAATCTAAATAGTCCGTAGAGAGCAAACAAATATGGTACTTTGTTTGTGGTTTATCTATAGCTACGGTTCATTCTATACTTGTATGACGACCTTGATCCGGGATCGTTCATGTAGTGACATGGGAATGAAGGCACCTTGTATGATGAGATCATATAGGACTGGACTCAGATAAATACGAATTTCTTTTAATATCCGTTAACCGAAGAAATTCATTTTATCTAATAGATGGTCATATATGGATTTGATCTTGATCCTGGGTGTATTACGAACTCATGCATGACAGACTATGTCCTTTGATTTACTATGGTGAGGTTGGTGTTGCATTCCCGGCCAATAACTACGTATTTTGGGGATATGGTTTGGTGTGTAGCTGTGAAGTTTTACATAGATATGGAATCCACCCCTTCTTACGAAAAGCAGAAGAATATTTCTTTTTAAGAGTTGATTCGGGACTTGAACAATTTGAGCGCTCAACTTTTCTATTGCGAATAGAAAGTTTTATATTCATAATTGTTATGAATTAATTGTTAATTATAGAATTAATGGTGCTTAAGAGACAAAATATTTAGAGGGGATAACGGACTTTTACCCGACTCTATATATGAGATATTCGTGAAGGGCTATGTCTATATGTAATGACTATATCGATGGACACCGAAGTTGTTCGTTTATTTTATCCATCTACGGTAACAGGAGTTCAACTTCGAGTTTTTTAGTGGAATAACGCGGAGTTAATAATTCGTAATATTTGATTAAAGAGTTTAATTAATATTTCGGAATATTGGAGCTCGGAACCGTAGGTCTATTTGGTCCTCGTGCTAGCTCGATTAACTGTAGCAAACCTAATATAATTAGATTGTCTAAATATATGCTCACTTTATATTTATATATTATTAAGGAGATTAATAAATTTTTTTGTCACAAATGAAAACTATGTTAAATTAGTTTAACTTAATGTTTTCTGAATTCTTTGATTATGAGATAATCAAGTCTTGATTATGAGATAATCAAGTTAGTAATAATTATGAGATAATTACTACAAATAATTGAAGGTAAATAAATCATTATTAAGATATTGATTTTTATTTACCATTGGAGACAAAGCCATATTGCTTACCATGTCATCCAAGCAATTATGTCTATTAGGTGGCATGTATACACTTAATGTATTTGTCATTAGCTAATGCATTTTATGCTTTGATATGGCCTCCACATTTATGTGTTTGCCATTGAAAGAAAGCATTAGATGCTTAATGACAAAGTCATTGTCTTTAACTTATCATTTCTTATGCTTTGGTATGACATTCACATTTTTGTGTTGGCCATTGCAAGAAAGTATTAGATGCTTAATGAGAAGTTAGTTGCCTTGTGTAAGGGAATATAAACTCTATACAATTTCTCTCACTTCTAAGGTTAACATTTTGCAAACATTCATACAATTGTTGTGAGAAAGATTTGAGAGAAAATAGAGAGAGTTCAAACATTCACAAGTGTTGTGAGAGTGTTTGAAATTCCTAAATGCCAAACACCAATTATGACATCTTGATTTTCTAAATAGTTTAGAGTTTAATCTTTGTGAGTGAAGCCCACACTTCGGTTTGTTGGTTTCGAGTCATAGTTCGAAAGATCGAGTGGTTGATCCAAGTGTTGGACATCAAAAGGATTGATCTTGGCTACTACAACAAGGGAGAAGGCAAAGAAAATTTTAAAGATCCATACCGGACCGGTGCCACCACAAGCAACTTCTGCCGCGCTAAGGAAAATCATTTCCTACATCGATTCCCCAACTACACTGCGATAACCGCAAGTACTTTTTGGGCGTAATCAACCATTGGATCTCAAATTCCAATATACGATATGTGATAGTCATCTAGGTTATAGGAATTCGACCGTATTCCAAAACCAATGACTATAAATATTTACTTTGAGAATAGTTTATAATAGTATTACTATCTCAATGTCGGACCACCCAATGTCCAGTATTACTACGTGACTATTCTAAAATCGATGTCATTCTCAGCATATTTATATATCAATCTAATATACATAATGACATTATCATTAATAAGGTTGAAATGAAAATATAGTTATTTTATTAATATTTAATAAAATATAATGTACAATATATTTTTGGATTGGCGTTCTAAGCATTAACTCCAATAAAATTACCGACCATCTTTCTCTCTTTATGACTCTGTTTTTGTTCTGATTTCTCTCTAAGTATTCAATTGTCATTTTTTCTCTTCCCTTGAATATGAGGTTTCAACCCCTTTATATAGGCTCCTAAATCTACTATTTCATCGCCTATGATGTCAGCTTATGTCATTGTTATTATTACAGTAATACATTTCCTCAACTACCCACAATTCGGCCAATCAAATTAGCCTTTTTTCCCTACCACTATATCGGCCTATGACGACTCTGCTTTGCCACTTCCTTGCCACTGTTGCCCTCTGACGGCTTACAGTGGCTACTTTTACGGCGAATTATTGTTTTCCATAATCATGATTAGCCTTCTAGAATAATATCTTCTTACTTTAGGGCATACGTCACTTGACTCAATCATAGACTGACCTGTGATCCCAACTCATTCATCGGGTCAGCATACCAAGGTGGATGATATTAGGTCAAACTTCCTAATTTCTTCAATCAAGTCGGGTTGCTAAGTGTGGACCCCATCGGGTCGATTTCCATAAAAACTCAAATAAACTCAAATCTAACACTTCTTCTCTAGGTCGGGTCAGTGTACCAACCTGCTTTATCATCAAATATTAGGATTTATGCTCTGAGCGTCAATTTCTCTCGTATTTCCCTATAAATACTTATGTAAATATTTTATTATGAATAAAATACACAGTTTCTTTAATTATCTTCTTTTATTATATGGTAAAGACATACATGACCATAGAATGATTAGTTATGATACTATTGCAAAAGCGTCACAACTGTCATTGAATTATTTCATAACAATATCGTTTTTAAATTGTGCCTATTCAAGGTTTATAATTGCTTGGTCAGTAAGTAAACCTTCAGAGACTAGTATATGTCATTATTGCAATATTGGATTCCAATGGTTTCTCAATGAACCATGAGTCTCGGGAGACTCATATAGACATGTAGGTGTTTATATTGGATAAATACTGAACGACTCACTGAATATTCTTAATAGATGGTACACCAACGTCAATAAGAATCTTCTTTAGTTGAGTAGCATAATGATTCTTTGATTTGAGATACACTGTGGATATATGAGGTATCCTCCACACTTTGATGGTAGTCACGTCACCGACCTATTTAGGTCAGACCTCCGCCTATTTTTTAAGTATTGATAGATCCTCAGGATATCCTGTGTGTATCAAGATAAGATCCGTCAGTTTTGTGTACAGAGCATAGGTATTCATTTTGAGATTAGCAATTTTTTAATCCATGGGCTCGTGGTACACTGTAGAAGTGAGTTTTAAGTATAGAGATTTGACATAATATTAATATGTCGGGATAATCCGATATTGTTAGGGTTGGTGCTCGGAGTGTTAATCCGGATCGTATTTATGTCTGATTCATGAATAAGAACAATTCATTTTTCTATAAATTACTTAATTATGATAGTACTTCTTGCTTTTATTAACATATTCGATCTAATTACGATTAGATTGAAACTAAATATGATTTAGTGATATGTATATATTAGACAAAGACCCGATGTACGGGCCAAAATTGGGCCAGTGGCAAAAACGTCTTTTCTTTCGAACCCAAATAACAATGAACCCACAAACAAAGGCCCAGCTTAGTAGGTTTAATACTATTTTGGAAAACCCAAGGCAGAGCCCAAAATAGACCTTATTCCACTTGCTTGCAGATAAGGATACACACATAAAGCCAAACCAAGAAACATATATAAACATACCTTAAATCATTACCAACTATTTCCCTCTTTTACTAAACATAATATATATCCTCCACATGCTGAGATTTTTTATCACTAAATAATTATATCTTGATCACGTTGTGGGACTTACCTCCATGTACCAACTAAAAAGGCAGTATTTCTTGGCCTATAAATGGAAGCATGATTCAAGCTAAATGGGGCATTCAACTCAGAGTTCTTCAATTCAGGCTTCACTTTTTTCTTACAAGCCTATGCTCTCTGACACTAGCTCTCTCAAAGCTCTCCATCCCCCTTATACACTTACCACCGCCCTCACGGCCACCCAAAGAGTTCAAGGTAACATCAAACCTTGCTTTCACATTTCTACTGCTCATTTCATACTACTAACTTGAGCGTCGGAGTGCCCCCGGCACCCACCACACCGGTGGGTAGTCTACTCCTGCTCACTCTACCTTTGTTTTGCAGGATCGCTAGTGCCCCCAACCTACAATTCTCGATTGTGGACCTCGGCCGAAAACCAGCATCCACAATTTGGCGCCCACCGTGGGCCTTAGCGATTCATAGCAAGCAAAGACCACTCAGTCTACAATCTTTACAAACAGACACCGGATCTTGTGGTGGCATAATCAGCCACTCTACAAAACAGTTACGATCAATGGAAGATGAAAATTGATCCATGTAAAACTCAAGTACTAATCTCCAATAGTATCTGGAACATTCATTCTTCAGCCATTCAAAGGCATGAGGCTACCAGTCATTTCAACTATCTTATCAACCCAATCTCTTAGGAGCATTCAAGAATATGGCAAGTGAAAATCCACCATCAAGCGACCATCTATTTAATCACCAAAGAAGCCATCACATTTTTCCAATCATGACAAGTCACATCTTCCATATGAAAGGAAATGTTGGAGTAATTCTCTCCAATCTACCTGGAGTCAACTACCAATAAGAAAAGACGAATCAAGTTAACATCACACTCTTTCTCTATAAATCATCAACTTCCAAAAACATGGAAGAATAGCCACATCGTCATACTACATGGATGAATCTCATCTTCTTCATACGACATGAAAGGAGTGTCACCTGCTTCAGAAGACGTTAAGAGGATTGTCATCTCCTCCAGAGGACGTGAAAAGATTTCATCTCCTCCTGTCTACATGAGAAGTTTTTTCTCCTCCAGACTACGTAAAATTCCACACCCGTTGATCATAAAGGAAGCATCCCATCACGCATAACCCATAGCTATGCAAGAGCTACCGAAAAGCCAGCTACCACGAGCGAGATTGTAGGCTGGGCAAGAAAGATCTATAAAGAAGCTACGCGTAGCAAATGATTGCGTGCATGCATGAATCCAACCCGTGTATTGCGCCCACTGCAAGCCCATATGCCAAGCCCACCATGCTTGCAAGAATCAAAGAGCCTAGTTCAAAAGCCCAAATTCCACAAAACCATATTATCGACCCTAGAAAATAAGCAAACAGCCCACTGCCCAAGCCAAGGCAACCACGTGATTCACACCACAAGCCAAGCCCAGCAGCACCACATCGCATGCCTGACAGCTCACTGTCCATTCGACAAAACTGCATATAAAAAATAAATGCCCCACTCGATAAAGTTACATGCTCAACTCTAACAACTAAAGTCGCCTGCAAGTCAAAAAGTGGGCGTAAGTACTTAGGTTTTCCAATTTTCTTTTACTAAAAGCAACAAGCAGGAGAGCCACACAAGCATTAAAAAAGAATGGTATATAAAAGAAAATTGTTGACCTTAGAAAGCTATTGGACCATGAAAGAAGACTTTAAGAATGAAGCAAATATCTTGCAACGTGGGCCCAAGCGTTCGCATGAGGTTTGAAATTGTTCTGGTAATTAAAAAGCCTGCAAAGTCACGTAAAAAAAATGACCCATGTGCCAAGCGCCAAAACTACAGAAAGATGACATAAAACTACCAAGTCTTATTGCTACATGCATGTTACACTGCCACACTACAAAAAGCCCAAACCTCTCATGCAAAAAATATTGTCCCACAATCGCTTGGGAAGCTACTTTCAAGCAAGTCGAAATCTCTATTCTTCACCAAATCCTCACTTTTACTCCCGGCCTATATGGCATCCTCCACAGTCACAACTTCTCCTTCATCAGAATCAACCACGCACACAGCCATATACGCTGCATGGTTTCTTCTTTGTCAACCACGACATCATTGTTATCATGCCCAACGAACTCAGTATATGCACACCGCACTATCAAGCTCAACTGCGGCGTCACTGTCCATTACCACCAGCGCGTGCGCAATATCTTTCTCGATACATCAGCTAGGGTAGCCATGGCTACGTCTCCATCACCAACGCACTCGTTTTGCATTTCTTTTTCCTTGTCCGTGGAAACCATGACCTGACAACTAGTAGAAGCAACACCACATGTTTTGTTTGGTGGAGTCACGACCGAGAGCATTGAGGCTGTTGGGGAGCTCACTGTTGTTATAATGGCTAGTATAGCATGCACTGGGAGACAATGTTTTGTTTGGTGGTGCGACTGATGGAGAAGAAGCCCACGAAGATGCTGCCACACGCCACCTTTCCCCATACTAACACACTACTAAAAAAAAAGGTGACGTGACCATGAGAGAGTAAGACTCTCTGTTGACCAGTCAACAAAAGAAGTTTTCTTGGGCCCAAAAGTGCATTAAGGGTTTCACTATGTTTGTTATAAAAGCCATACGACATTGGAAAAACAGTAGCTCTTTATGCGCATAATTGAAGAATAAAAATTTAAGAAGCATCTATCAATTTCAGGCTACATGGAAAACTCTCATCTCTCCTACACTACTTGGAATGATTATTAACTCCTCTAGACTAAGTCAAAGGTTAGTCATCATCTTCATGCTACATTGATTTAATATTGCCAACTCCATACTACATAGAGAATCTTTTATCATGCCTAGTAGAATGAAAAACTCTCTTGGATCTCCTTTAGGTCCAATCGACCAACCTTTATCAAGTTAGGTAGTATGGAAATTTTGTGTGACTTTCATCAAAGTTCATTCTATTGTAGTATCATTGGCCTTCTTCAGGTCTTGTATAATTAGTAATGACCTTGATAGACATTCATCTCTTACATACTACATATGAGGATAATCATCTCCACACTACGTATGGAGATTATCATCCACTCTAGACTATACAGATGGATTTCCATAAACTCTAGAAAGCATTGGAAGAGCCCCATGAACTTTCACCAGGTTCATTCGACCGTAGTCTCCGAACCTTCATTAGGTCAGGTAGAATGAAATTTTCGTAGACCTTCTTTAAGTTTATTTGACAGTAGTCTCATGTACATGTAGTATCAAATTCTCTTGAACCTCTATCAGGTTCAGTCAACCAATCTTTATCAGGTTTGGTGGTATGAAGATTCTCATAGACATTCATTAGGTTCATTCGATCGTGTCTCATGGACTTTTGTCAGTTCTATTTGACAATAGGATCATGGATAGGTAGAATGAAGATTCATTTAGTCCTTTCATCAAGTTCATTCGACCATAGCTTCATGGACCTTCATCAGGTCTAGTAGAGTGGTGATTCTCATAGACATTCATTAGGTTCATTCGACCATGTCTCATGGACTTTTGTCAGTTCCATTCGACAATAGGATCATGGATAGGTAGAATGAAGATTCATTTAGTCATTTCATCAGGTTCATTCAATCGTAGTCTTCTGACCTTCATCATGTCAGGTAGAATGAAGATTCACATGGACCTTTGATCAGGTTCATTCGACCATAGCTTCATGGACCTTCGTCAGTTCCATTTGACGACTCCATTCGACAATAGTCTCGTAGAATGGAGATAACATTGATAGCTTTCATCAAGTTTATCTACCATAGTCTCATGGACCTCATCAGGTCTATGAGAGTGAATGATGAATTCTTTGGACTTGTCATCAAGTCCATTCGACAAGTCCATTCGACCGTAGTCTCATAAATCCTCATCAAGAAAATGAGTAATAACCTTGATAGACATTCATCAAGTCCATATGACATGTCCATTCGACAACAGTCTCATGACCTTCATCAAGTCTTGTAGTATGAAGATTCTCATAGATATGCATTAGGTTCATTCGATTGTGTTTTAATGACCTTCATCAGGTCCATTTGATAGTCCATCCGACAGTAGTATCATGGACCTTCATCAGAACTAATAGTATGAGAAGGAAAGACTCTCATAGACCTTCTTCAGGTCTAGTAGAGTAAATATCCTCATTGACTCATATTAGATCATGTAGAATGAAGAATGAAAACCCCCGTGGATCTTCATCATATACGAGTGAGTAAACTCCCATGTACCATCATCAAGTATAGTGGAGTGTGTAGACTTTCTTGGACCTTCATTGGGTCATGTAGACTCTGATGTACTTTTTTCAAGTGTTGTAGAATGAAATCTTCTTAGACTTCCATCAGATCTAGTATTTGTAGACTCTCTTGTACCTTCATCAATATGTATAGTTGACTTGAAACATAATACAAAGAAACATCCTCCATATGGGACGTCATTATCAACCTTCTGCTCAGTCGACACAACAAGCAAGTAGAAGATCTCTCATTGTTTCAGTCAACAGAGTATGCTCTTACATTAAAGAGCCATTGACTAAGTAACCAAAAAAAATCCTCCAGACGACAGGTATCAATGTTCTCCTTTCTTTATTTACCATGATTGTGGTTTTGAAATTTGCAAGCAATGCCATATGACATAGTTTAAGACCTGGACTACTCCTAGTCCAGACGATATTGAAGACTCCCCTGGTCCTTGACCAGTAGTATGGAGATTGTCATGACCTTCATCTGGTTCAATCGACTGGGAACATCCCTCATGGCTTATGTAGAGTCAACATACGACCTTCATCTGGTCTAGAAAAAATTGAATACTCCCCTGGTCCTTGACCAGTAGTATGGAGATTATCCCGACCTTCATCTGGTTCAGTCGACTGGGAACATCCCCCATGGCTCATGTAGAGTCAACATATGACCTTCATCTGGTCTAGAAAAATTTGAAGACTCCCATGGTCCTTGACCAGTAGTATGGAGATTGTCCTGACCTTCATCTGGTTCAGTCGACTGGGAACATTCCTCATGACTTATGTAGAGTCAAATGGAAGATGTGAACCTTCATCTGGTTCAGTGGACCGGGGACATCCCTCATGGCTCATGTAGAGTCAACGTATTACCATCATCTAGTCTAGAAAAATTTGAAGACTCCCCTGGTCCTTGACCAGTAGTATGGAGATTGTCTTGACCTTCTTCTGGTTCAATCGATCGGGGACATCCCTCATAGACTCATGTCAAATCAAGTTGAAGACATGGACTTCCTACAGTCCATACGACACAGTGTCGTGTAAAATATGCATTGAACCTTCAGCAGGTTCAGTTGACTGGGGACATCCCCCATGTCTCATGTCGAATCAAGTTCATGACAGTGACTACATTTCAACCAGACAACTTGAAAAGACTCTGCAGCTCTTCTATCCTCACGAGTAGAAGACATTAAACCCAGACGATAAAAAAGGAAAGTATCTAGAATTCTGCATTCTTGATAGGTACTCTTACAAATCATGTTTCATACGACATGCATAAATTACTCTCCAAGTCAAGGACTTCTTGACTTAGAGAGTATGGGACAAACTGTACGGGCCAAAATTGGGCCAGTGGCAAAAAGATATTTTCTTTCGAACCCAAATAACAATGAAACCCATAAACAGATGCCCAACTTAGTAGGTTTAATACTATTTTGGAAAACCCAAGGCAGAGCCAAAATAGACCTTATTCCACTTGCTTACAGATAAGGATACACACATAAATCCAAACCAAGAAACAGAATATAAACATACCTTAAATCATTACCAACTATTTCCCTCTTTTACTAAACATAATATATATCCTCCATATGCTGAGATTTTTGATCACTAAATAATTATATCTTGATCACGTTGTGGGACTTACCTCCATATGCCAACTATAAATGTAGTATTTCTTGGCCTATAAATGGAAGCATGATTCAAGCTAAATGGGGCATTCAACTCAGAGTTCTTCAATTCAGGCTTCACTTCTTTCTTACAAGTCTCTGCTCTCTGACACTAGCTCTCTCAGAGCTTCCCTATCCCCTTATACACTTACCACCGCCCTCACGGCCACCCAAAGAGTGTTGGTTTCTAATTAGGTCCCAAGATTTATCAAATCAAGCAAGAAATTTGCATGAATACACAAAGGAGTAAGGCGGAATACATACTCACATTGACCGGATCTTGCAACGCGATGAACACGAGTCTTCAAGCTTCTCAAACTCGCGGGCAGTAGTGGCCTCCTAGAACTGTAGGGACTGCTCGGTTCTGGTCTGTTTTGGCTCCTCCAAAATCGGCCATTGATGAACACCATGGAAGCTCCAAGCTCCAAGCTCCAAAATTGATTCCAAGCTCAAGTGTTTGTTTCCCTATCACCTATGTATCACTCATGTGTGTGCTAGCACTTCTTCTTCTTTGCTTCTGACTAATTCGGGTCAAAACCAGAAACTGGAAGGAAGGAAGAAAACGGTTCCAAACCGTGAAGAAGAATGAGGGAAAAAAAGAGGGAGAGGAAAAAAACGTGAAAGTCAAGTGGAGAGAGAAGGAAAATGTTTTACTTATATATTTATTTTATATTTTCCAAAAACAAAAACAAATAAAAAAAACATTTTCATTTACCAAAAAATCAAAAAGCAAAAGTCAAAAAGCAAAAAACAATTAATGCTTTTCAACCACCACATCAATTACTCAAATCAAGTGACAACTTGTCACATCACTCAAAGTGACATTTGATTTGACGCTTGATGTGACTTGCGATTTGACGCTCGATTTGACTTACGTGCCGCACTCGAATTCGAAATGCGAATGCACTCGCAAATAATCCCGGGCTCGGGTTCGTTAATTCCAAATTAACGAATTTTCCGTTGCGTCGTAATTAAATGATTACGCCTAGCAAAATCACTATTCACGTCGCTAACGAATTAATTCTAAATTAATTCGTTCGCCCGAACTAAAATCTAATTTTAATTCCGCGTCGAAATGCAATCTCGTATAATATATCAAATATATTATTTTATCGATTAATTCTAATTAATTGTTCTCTCTCTTTAATTAAGATTTTATCCCAGATAAAATATCTCCGCAATTAATCCCAGATTAATTTTCTCTCTCTTCAAATTAATCCCAGATTAATAAAGTGCGAGTCATACATCATCGGTGAATCTTCGGGAAGCGAACCATGAGATCCCCGGATATGTTGGCAGTAAATACGGTCGTCGGACTATCCGAACACGTAAATACCTCGTACTACGTTTGTACCGATTTATAAAACAAGGTTGCCTTCTAGCAAAGCGACATGCCTACCAAATTCTCCAGAAATATCCTTATAGGAATATGTGATCTATATCAAGCGTAATATACCAAAGTATTGTGTATTTCGATCCAGTATCGGATGATCACGTGCTAGGCCTAGGGCTGGAATTGTGTCTGCCCCGTACGAAACACATATCGGATGTCTGGCAACTAGTCTCTATAATCGGATATACATGACCTTGTCATAATATCCTGATAGCTCGAGCATTTAAGAGAACGAGTTCTGTATCCTATGTGATCATCATCTCCATATGACTGGAGTGATACTTCCGTCTTAACATCACACCCAACACAGTACGATTCTCAATATACCCAGCATTGGCGTACACAGAACCTGTTAAAGCCTTGGACGACCTCAACCAAAGTATATTGATTGTCGTAAGTATTAGCGGTGCAAGTCTCAGGTTAAGACCAAATACACATACCCTGATTGCAGACTCCCATAGACACATAGTCATACTACCAATGGGATTCCGCGGGGGTCTATCCAGAGCGAAGCTGTTTCCCGTACCGTCGGTAAAACACAACCTCCTATTACACTTGCATGAATATCTTATACCCAAATATATGAGAACTATGTCGTTGTGCCCTCACAAACGTGCACAAGTGTAATACTAGTCTTTTACGTATTTATCGATGTCCAATCTCGATAACACTCTGACTAGGGATATTTAATGATTTATCCTTCGTGGACTGATACTGTCTCATATCATTCTCTGTCCAGGAACAAATCATAGGGACCTCTCATCATTTATATATCTAGGTGATCTAATCACAAATGATAAGAGTGCAATCTCCTTTGTCACATAGTTAATTTGTACAACAACACCATGATCTGTACAAATAGTGACGCTATGGGTCATAATTGTCCAACAATCTCCCACTTGGCCTATAGCCAGTCACTCGAGTCTCTGACACCCGAACTATGTACGGTTGGCTCAAATTACTGAGGAATGCTTTCATCAGCGGATTTGTATGAATATCATCTTGATGCGATTTATTCGATCATCACATCGCCACGATGTATGATCCGAATGAATCAGATGAATATCTAAGTATGTATCTGGATCGTTGATGAGACCATTAATTCTTTAGCCTGTGCTGACGCCTAGCTCAGCTGCTAACAGAACTATATCTAATCTAATTAGATTTGTTATTGACCCAGATGGCTTCTATTGCTGCCTCAGCTGCTGCAATTAACCGGCATTTGTTGTTTATTCGGTAACAGTATCGTGCTTGGAAGATTTCCAGCTTACTGTACCGTTATTCAAATTGTATAGTACCTTTTGCGACTTTTAGTCGTCTTTATCGATTATAGGAAACTTGCTACAGTGATCCTAGTCACTTCAAGTTCTCCTTTTCCATAGACTAAGACAACATCCTTAGTTCTCTAAGATACTAACGGATGTTCTTACATCAATCCAGTGACTATCACTCGGATTGGCATGTTTGTGAATCCATATGCTCAAAGCGTATGAGACATCAGGTCGCGTATATTTTTAATGTATGATTTCTCGGAGAGTATTTCGAAAGCCAAGCTTTCGCCGATATTTATTTTATGGGAATATCATTTCCAAGAAATGACATATTATCATTATTTTATAGGACAGCCACTGTCAGTGCGCTCCCACTAATCCTCTTATTTACACAAGAATCATTTTCGTTTTGAATTAAATCATAAATCATTATGATTACATCAAAACGATAATTCCAAGAACCTAATGCTTGCTTCAATCCAATCATGGATCGAATAACAAGCATTATCCAAATGGATTTACCGTGGCAACAGGTAAAATGTTGAATCGTAATCAACACAATGTTGATAACGATACCTTTCCGTTAAAAGCCTAGCTTTATACGTTGGTATGTTGTCATCCATGTACGTCTTCCTTGAAGACTTATATAGTACCAATAGGCACAATGCCTTGTGGTACATCAACTAGTATCCAAACTGGTTGATATACATGGAATCCATTTCGGATTATATGGCACTTTGCCATAATTAGGGAGTTGATACCTTGTATCACTTCCTCATACGTAGTCAGTTGGTATTCCTCAATAAGATACACATCTTTATGAGGTGAGATCAGAAACCCATACCCCATGTTGTTTTCTGACTCTATCCGACCTACGCGGTTCTTGTGTATTCGAAGATTAATGGTATAGTTTCATCCTTGATGAACTATTTATGTTCCATTAAAATTCGGCGCCTTGAACAGTATTACTCTGATTTTCATCGAGTTATACTATCCTCCCACTTACCACTGCATATCGGTATTCCTCTAAGAAAATCGCATGGTGAGAAACAATCTAATTGTTCTCTTGTGAGGTGTATAAGTACAATACTTATGGTATCCCTAGGATAACCTACATTTGGCACTTATCCAATTTGGGTTCTTGTTTGGTATCATCCAAACGTATGCCAAGCATAACCAAATCATCAGGAATGAGAAACCCGGTTCCTTTCCGTTCATATCTAATATGTTATCTGTCAAACAGATATTTATGGAACCTTATTCAAAAAAAGTTCTTGCACTATTTAAAGCTTATCCGTTGAAGGAAATGGTAGCTCAGAGCGACTCGTGATTAACCTTATCATGTCTAACAAAATTTGGTTAATCCATTCGGACACACCGTCAAACTGACGTGTTCCGGGAGGAGTCCTCATTGAAATAATACTATCTCTTTCAAGTATACGAGAAACTTATTGCTTAAGTGTTTTCCATTACGGTCTTACCGTGACGGTTTAATACTTTAGCTGATCTGTTTGTCTATTTCATGTCGAAACTGTGAAAGTTTCCGATTTGTGTTTCAAAAGAAACTTATAACCATAACGTGATGCCACATCCGTACAGGTCACGAAATTCATATCCACCTCTAGCCTAGCTAGACATGGGCCCATTTGCTTCACTATGAACTAGGGTTAACAGATCAGTGGCATTTACACTTTTACCATGTAAATAGTGTTATAGGCACTTTGCCCAATAAGCTAGATTCGTATACTTTATTTGAATGGAATCAAATCAGTCATAGTACCCACTCTTCGAAAGTGTGGATATACGATTCTTGTTTAATAGTGTCCCTGGCAACTATGCCACATTTAAGTTTCTTAATTGATCAAATCATTTTGAACTATTTATTTGTCATGTTATATATTTGAGATATTATTTATATTCAAAATATAAATGATGTTATTCACATCTAATGTGTTTATCTCAATATCATCTTTATATAATAAAAAACTTTAGTGTTCTATAATATAAAGGTTCACCCGCAGCAGGTTAAAGACTGATATAGAGATAATGTATCTAGTCAAACTAGTTACATTATAACAGTTTCCTAATTTAAGTACATACCCGAAGGTAGTTCCTAAATTCTGGTATCTACGGTTAAAACAGCAACTTTCGTCCCGTTTTCAATTCGCATATATAATCTCAATAGAAGTCAGTATCATGTTCAAAACAAATTCTGAACATCAATATATATTTATGTACCACACTAAGTATTTAAAATCCAATTTCAATACTAGTAGTTAACATAATTATGACAACTATATTTGAAGTCAGAGCCTTGCTCGTCTTCAATTCCTCCATGTCTGCTTTGTCCAAACGGCAGTCGCGCTTCCGTGATCCCGTTTACCACATTTAGACAGACATTCTGGATATGTCCTTTATCTTCCATAAGATTATAATGATTTTTCTTTGCCCATTTCAACATTCCAGTAGCCTTTGGCCAAGCCTCGGATTTCTAGAATATCGAAGTAAGATGCGCCTTGCGCTACTTGCCTTATTGCAAATTTTGACTTTATCTCCTTGAGAATAGTCATTAATTCTCCAAGAATTATTTATTGCAATTTAGTATTTCAAAGATCTAAATATAGATTTATGAAGATCCTTCAATTTCAGTATCATACTTTAAGAATCTAATCCTTAGTTCTGATAAAGAAATTAAGGAGTCCACTACGACAAGCTTAATGGATTAAGCGCTAAAGTTTTCATTGCATGAATATTCCAAATATCATGTTCCACTTATTTGCTTAACTCCGAGCTTAGGCATAATATATTATTTTATCAAATAAAATAACTTATTATTTTTCCAAGACCATCCTGAAACTTTATTCCCAATTTGAAAATTATAGTCGTCTAAATACATTTTCACCCAGGATTATGTTTTAAACACTAATATTTCAATTTATCTTGATTCTAATAGTCCAACTATTTAATCAACGATTTGTGGTACTATGTATTATATTGATTATTATAGTCCAACTATACAATCAAATATAATTTAAATTAATTAACCTCAATTACATTGATTACTATAATCCAATTATAAAATCAACTGTAAATCGAAATTAATTAATTCAAATATATTGATTACTATAATCCAATTATATAATCAACTATAATACAGTCCAACTGCTTATTAAAACAACAATTTAAATATTAGTCCAACTAACATTTAATCAAACGACGAAATAATTTGTGATTGAGCGCGTATGGCGAGTAATTGAACGAATATTGCAAATTCAATTCTTGCCTCCCACTATTTTTCGGCGAGCCTCTAACCCTCTGTCGAGTACTCGGGAAACCGCATTTCCTAGTGGGCTAGGATCCCGTTAAATATCACACAATCTTGACTTTGGCCAACAAATTGTATGATAATTAACTAGGTAGATCTCTAAGTTCAATTGGATCCAATCAATTCTAAATCTGGTAGGAGGACGTCCAAGTCCGAAACATATATCTTATATATGTCAATACATCCAATGTATTACCTAACCTTTTTCCTCTGAATCAACTAAGCCTTGGCTTTGGCACAACAACTTAGTGATCCCAGTCAAGCGCGACCCATTGACCATGGAAATCTTCGTAATCAATGTCGATGGACAAGAAGTGGTCTTGACTTTGGCCAACAAACCACAACTTGGACAAGACACCGATATGGAACAAAGCCTTAGTGATTCAAACACATCTTCGACAGACAAAGGCCTTGACTTTGGCCAACAAACCAATGCCGTCTAGGATCTTGAGTGAGAATCACTCAATGGAAGGAAGGATGTTTAATATTGAACGAGGGTTTTCGCGTGCAAATGGCAACCAATTTATTATCTTTGTTAAAGTCTCATCATCATACACCCTTAAACATGCATTCTAAACACATAATAAAGCGCGTATAAATAAAATAATAATGATATGCGGATGGATACTTTACATTGATCCTAGATCAAATCTCTCATTTTCTATCTCCAAAGCACATGTATTTACTTATACCTGTTACACTACACTTCTAAAGAAACCTCATTTACATTGAGAGGAATATGTGAGAAAAGAATACCAAGAGTATAGAGGTGATAAGGCTGGACACGCAGGTCCAATTAATAAATCAAATTTATTGCAAAAATTTCTAAAATTGCCCCACCCATCTAATATCCATCTGATATACATTATTCATGCATCGCAACCATGTATTCATACAAGCATGTTATCAATCAATCTAATCCAATTAATTAATCTGATAATTAGTGATCATCCAATGTTCAAACAACGATTTGATTTTTGCTCGAGTCAAACTCGTTTTGCGAATATTACTCAAAGTACGAATTCTCGAATTAAATTAAACTACAAAATTAAATCAATTCAATTTGTATTTTATTCTAATTCACTATTTAATTCCAAATTAATATTTACACTTTATTAACGAACCTTTACGACTTACTTAAATTCCAAATTCAATCGTTGCGGGTCTCTAAGCCCGATTAACATCTAATGTTTATTTAATTAAAGTCCAATGGGCTTTTAATTAATTTCTTAAGGCGTGGACTTTTGTCAACTCGGGTCAAATCGATAACCAAGGTCCAATCCGGGAGTTACCCCATAAACCTTTAAATTAATTTTGCCCATTAGGCCCATTAAATAATTAAGGTCAATTAATTCATAATTGGACTTTATGGATGCGGTTTTGGGCCCAATTGGATCCAACCAAATTGGCCTAAACCTAACTTGGTAGAACCAAGCCCAAAAGCCCAATTAACAACCTTTAGGCCCAAATCCAATTTCAAGCCCATTAATTAACTTATAAAATTCCAAATTCCATAATTAATTAACCTAAGTGTAATCCACAATTAACCACCCAATTAATATTTCTAAAACATCAATTAGCATAATTAATCATGCATCTGACAACAAATAGTGTCCAACATAATTTATCAAAATCAAACTCATTTACATGCTTCTTATTCTCGGCAATTAGGGGTTTTTCATTCCGATTCGGTTTCAATCCAATTGAATCCACAATCATTATTTCTCAAATCAATTCAACTCATCCAATGAATCAAAATCAAAAAACACAATGAATTTCAAATACATATAGTTTTGGCCAAGCCCTTTAATTTGGGGAAATTGTTCCAAATCAAATTCAATCCAATTGAACTTCAAATTAACATTACCCACTTGTTTTAAGTCATCCAATGATCAAAAAAACAAAAATCACCAAGAAATTACGGTTCTCAATTTTCAGCCATGCCCAAAATTTGGGGGAAAATGGATCCAATCCATTTCATGAAATTGAACATACACAACTTCAATTAATCAACATACAAGCATACTTAATCAATCAATTTAACCAAATCATGCTTCAATTGATTTTACCCAATTTCAAACCCTAACTTTTTCATGCTTGACCATTGTTGATTTCTAATTAGGTCCCAAGATTCATCAAATCAAGCAAGAAATTCGCATGAATACACAAAGGAGTAAGGCGGAATACATACTCACATTGACCGGATCTTGCAACGCGATGAACACGAGTCTTCAAGCTTCTCAAACTTGCGGCAGTGGCCTCCTAGAACTGTAGGGACTGCTCGGTTTTGGTTTGTTTTGGCTCCTCCAAAATCGGCCATTGATGAACACCATGGAAGCTCCAAGCTCCAAAATCGATTCCAAGCTCAAGTGTTCGTTTCCCTATCACCTATGTATCACTCATGTGTGTGCTAGCACTTCTTCTTCTTCTTTGCTTCTCACTAATTCGGTCAAAACCAGAAAATGGAAGGAAGAAAACGGTTCCAAACCGTGAAGAAGAAGGGAAAAAAATAGGGAGAGGAAAAAACGTGAAAGTCAAGTGGAGAGAGAAGGAAAATGTTTTACTTATATATTTATTTTTATTTTCCAAAAACAAAAACAAATACAAAAAAAATATTCATTTACCAAATAATCAAAAAGCAAAAGTCAAAAAGCAAAAAGCAATTAATGCTTTTCAACCACCACATCAATCACTCAAATCAAGTGACAACTTGTCACATCACTCAAAGTGACATTTGATTTGACGCTTGATGTGACTTGTGATTTGACGCTCGATTTGACTTACGTGCCGCACTCAAATTCGAAATGCGAATGCGCTCGCAAATAATCCCCGGGCTCGGGTTCGTTAATTCCAAATTAACGAATTTTCCGTTGCGTCGTAATTAAATGATTACGCCTAGCGAAATCACTATTCACGTCGCTAACGAATTAATTCTAAATTAATTCGTTCGCCCGAACTAAAATCTAATTTTAATTCCGCGTCGAAATCCAATCTCGTATAATATATCAAATATATTATTTTATCGATTAATTCCAAATTAATCGTTCTCTCTCTTAATTAATATTTTATCCCAGATAAAATATCTCCGCAATTAATCCCAGATTAATTTTCCCTCTCTTCAAATTAATCCCAGATTAAAAAGTGCGAGTCATACATCATCGGTGAATATTCGGGAAGCGACCCATGAGATCCCCGGATATGTTGGCAGTAAATACGGTACCTCGTACTACGTTTGTACCGATTTACAAGACAAGGTTGGCTTCTAGCAAAGCGTCATGCCTACCCAATTCTCCAGAAATATCCTTATAGGAATATGTGATTTATATCAAGCGTAGTATACCGAAATATTGCGTATTTCGATCCAGTATCGGATGATCACGTACTAGGCCTGGGGCTGGACTTGTGTCTGCCCCGTACGAAGCACATATCTGATGTCTGGCAACTAGTCTCTATAATCGGATATACATGACCTTGTCATAATATCCCGATAGCTCAAGCATTTAAGAGAACGAGTTCTGTATCCTATGTGATCATCATCTCCATATGACTCGAGTGATACTTCCATCTTAACATCACACCCAACACAATACGATTCTCAATATACCCAGCATTGGCGTACACAGAACCTGTTAAAGCCATGGACGACCTCAACCAAAGTATATTGATTTTCGTAAGTATTAGCGGTGCAAGTCTCAGGTTAAGACCAAATACACCTACCCTGATTGCAGACTCCCATAGACACATAGTCATACTACCAATGGGATTCCGCGGGGGTCTATCCAGAGCGAAGCTGTTTCCCGTACCGTCGGTAAAACACAACCTCCTATTACACTTGCATGAGTATCTTATACCCAAATATATGAAAACTATGTCGTTGTGCCCTCACAAACGTGCACAAGTGTAATACTAGTCTTTTACGTATTTATCGATGTCCAATCTCGATAACACTATAACTAGGGATATTTAATGATTTATCCTTCGTGGACTGATACTGTCTCATATTATTCTCTGTCCAGGAACAAATCATAGGGACCTCTCATCATTTATATATCTAGGTGATCTAATCACAAATGATAAGAGTGCAATCTCCTTTGTCACATAGTTAATTTATACAACAACACCATGATCTGTACAAATAGTGACGCTATGGGTCATAATTGTCCAATAAAGAGTTCAAGGTAACATCAAACCTTGCTTTCACATTTTTACTGCTCATTTCATACTACTGACTTGAGCGTCGGAGTGCCCCTGGAACCCATCACACTGGTGGGCAGTCTACTCTCGCTCACTCTACCTTTGTTTTACAGGATCGCTATGTTGAGTTTCTAATATAGGTCCCAAGAATCATGAAATCAAGCAAGAAAAACGCATGAATACATCAAAGGAATAAGGCGGAAACATTACTCACATTGATCGGTTTTGTTGCGAAGAAGAACAAGAGCCTTCTAGCTTCAAAAACTCGCGGCAGTGGCCTCCTGGAACTGCAGGGACTGCACGTTTTTGTTCTGTTTTGGCTCCTCCAAAATCGGCCATTGATGAACTCCATGGAAGCTCAAAGCTTCAAGCTCCAAAAATTAATCCAAGCTCATGTGTTCACTGCCCTATCACCTTAGGAAGACTCATGTGTGTGCTAGCACCTTATCTTCATCCTTGCTTCTCATTTTTTTCGGTCAAACCAGAACAAGAACAAGAAGAAACGGCTCCAAAACCGTGAAGGAGAAGAGGGAAAAGAGAGGGAGAAGAAATCGTGAGAGTGGAGAGAGAAAAAGGAAAAAGAAATGTTATATATATATTTATTTGATTTTCCAAAAATCAAATAACAAATACACAAATCATTTTCCATTTATCAAAAAGTCAAAAAGCAAAAAGCAATAATTGCTTTTCAACTACCACATCAATCACTCAAATCAAGTGACAACTTGTCACATCACTCAAAGTGACATTTGATTTGACGTTTGATGTGACTTGCGATTTGACGCTCAATTTGACGTGTGTGCCGTACTCGCATTCGAAATGCGAATGCGCTCGCAAACAATCTCGGGCTCGGGTTCGCTAATTCCAAATTAACGAATTTTCCGTTGCGTCGTAATTAAATGATTACGCCTAGCGAAATCACTATTCACGTCGCTAACGAATTAATTCTAAATTAATTCGTTCGCCCGAATTAAAATCTAATTTTAATTCCGCGTCGAAATCCAATTTCTAATAATATATCAAATATATTATTTTATCGATTAATTCCAAATTAATCGTTCTCTCTCTTTAATTAATATTTTATCCCAGATAAAATATCTCTGTGATTAATCCCAGATTAATTTTCTCTCTCTTCTAATTAATCCCCGATTAATTAAGTGCGAGTCATACGTCATCGGTGAATCTTCAGGAAGCGACCCATGAGATCTCCGGATATGTTGGCAGTAAATACGGTCGTCGGACTATCCGAACACGTAAGTACCTCGTACTACGTTTATACCGATTTACAAGACAAGGTTGGCTTCTAGCAAAGCGTCATGCCTACCCAATTCTCCAGAAATATTCTTACAGGAATATATAGATCTGTATCAAGCGTAGTATACCGTAGTATTTACGTATATCAGCCCAGTATCGGATAGTCACGTGCTAGGGCTGGGGCTGGATAAGTGTCTGTCCCGTCCGAAGCACATGTCGGATGTCTGGTAACTAGTCTCTATAATTGGATATACATGACCTTGTCATAATATCCCGATGGCCGGCCAGCACTTAAGAGCACTAATACCGTATCCTGCGTGACATCATCTCCACTATGACTGGAGTGATACTTCTGTCTTGACATCACACCCAATACACTACGACTCTCTGATAAACCCAGAAGTGGTGTACGCAGAACCGGTTAAAGCCCTGTACCACCAAGACCAAAGTCTACCGATTATCGCAAGTATTAACGATGTAAGTCTCAGGTTAAGACTATACACACCTACCTTGATTTCGGCCTCCCATAGACACATAGTCATAATACCAATGGGATTCCGAGGGGTCTATCCAGAGCGAAGCTGTTTCCCGTACCATCGGTGAAACACAACCTCCTATCGCACTTGCATAAGTATCCTATACTTATATATATGAGAACTATGTCGTTGTGCCCTCACAACGCGCACAAGTGCAATACTAGCCTATTCCGCATTATCGATGTCCAGTCTCGATAATACTCCGGCTAGGGATATTTAATGATTAAACCTTCGGGGACTGATACTGTCTCATATCATTCTCAGTCCAGGAACTAATCATAGGGACCTCTCTTCATTTATATATCTATGGTGATCTAATCACAAATGATGAGAGTGCAATTTCCTTGTCACATAGTTAATTTGCTACAACAACACAATGATCTGTGCAAATAGTGACGCTATGGGTCATTTTGTCCAACACGCTAGTGCCCCAACCTATAAATTCTCGATTATGGACCTCGGCCGAAATCCAGCATCCACACCCGATAATATATTTTGTAGTGCGCAGTTACAAAGTAGTTTGTAATTGACATTGGGAAGTGTCACTACTAGAAGTATATTATCAAATAAAGTTTCTGGTTAAGATTTACTAACACGGGTCGGTTAGTAAAATCCACTGAGACCAGTACATGTCATATATCGAGACTTGATTCGATGGTTTATCCCAATGAACCATGAGTCTTGGGAGACTCGTATAGACGTGTAGGTGTTTATTTTATAAACACTGAACGACTCACCGAAGATTTCCTAAGAGATGGTACACCAACGTCAATAGGAATTTTCTCGAGTATAGTAGCATAATGGTCATTCAACTTGAGATACCACTGTGGATATATGACATATCCTTTACACTTTGATGGCAGTCACATCACCGATCTATTTAGATCAGACCTCCGCCAATTTTTTGGGTGTGGACTGATGCTCATGATATCCTATGAGTATCAGATAGAATATGTCAATCTTGTGTACAGGGCATAGGTATCATGTACGTATTTTCGATCTAGTGAATCCATGGTCGTGGTATACTTCGGAAGCGAGTTCCGAGTGTTATTTAGAAATCGTAAATTTAAAAGTCGAATATATTATACCTTAGAGATTTGACATTCTTATATATATCCCCGGTATAATATTGATAGCCTGTGACGAATGGATTATACATATGCAATGACCTCGACTTGCATAGTTTAGTGAGATTATTTGTGGTCGTCATAATTCATGAGTGGGTGAATTATGGACACGAAATTGGATTCAGTGACGGATAAACCTAAACTTAGAGAGTCCTACAATATGAAGTGTACTCGTTGAGCACTTGAGCAACGCGTTATGAATAATATAGATTATTCATAATACTTCACCAGATTAAATGAGTTAATTTGAATTGTTTAAACTGTTAAAAAAAATACATGCATTATGGGAATTTCGGTCAATTAATAATTAATGTGTATATGTATTTGATACAAGATTTGATTTGATACATATTAATTAATTTTCAAAAGAGACTTTGACACATGCCATTAAAATATGTATTTGTTATTTAATGTAAATAAAAAATACATATATAATAATAATCGCATTAATTAATTATTTATGTATTTAAATGTTAAATATCTAGATAATTAAATTATTTCAATATTACATAATTGTTATGCAATATGTTTGATCATTATTGGTTACAAGTGGCATGATTCTTTTAAGCTTAAAGTTTATAAATTGGATTTGTTAACTTAAAGCTTATTATTATTAATTAATTAAATTAATTGACCAAATGACCAATGCCCTTATTTTTCCCCCTAAGTCGGTTTGGCCTTAGTATTTAAAGTGAAAATTTTTTATTTTCTCATTCATTACAATAACTTGGCCGAAACCTATCTCCATGAAAACACCTAAAAATTTATTTGAAGAAATTCAAGAAAACGTTTAAGGAAATTATGAGATTTAGAGGTAATCTTCATAACTCTTAAACTTAGAAAGTTTGTTTCTTTTTCTTGAGCATCTAGACAATTTCTAGGGTTTCTTCATTTCTTATATTTTGGGGCTTTTTGATTTGGAGGATGGATTTGGAGGCTAGATGCATTTGTGAAGTTTGATTAAATAATATTGGTGTAATATTAGTTCAATTTTATCATTTGATGACTTTTTGCCATTCTAGAGTGTTATGACCACTCTTGTAACTCCTATAATTGTTCTTGATTTCTTCATTTATGGTGACTTTGGTTGGTGTAAGTATTAATATGATTAATGTTGAGAAAATTGGATTTAAAACATGAAAATGATATTTTTAATTACTAAATCAGATCTGGAGTTTCTGTGATTTTGGTGATAAAAAATACGTTGTATAAATATATTGGATGTGTTTTGGTCATTGGAACAATTGCCGGAAATTATTTTGGAGTTGAAATATGTGAAAACGGCGAAAAACGGCGTTACCGGGTGAGTTTTGGGCTTACCGGGTGTCTGCTGTCCAACCAGTGAATTGGTAACTGTTTGGGCAGCCCATGAACTAACCAAGAACTATTGGAGCTGACCTTGGCAGCCCTCATGTGTATTGGTTGGTCGGTTCGGACAAAAACGGGTTTTATGCCACTTTACGGAAAAATATTTTTCATAAAAGTTTCGCGATGTTTCTAACCTATTTATGTCGCTATTTCATATCGAATAAATATGTTTAGGTGAAATATGAATGAATTATTCATATTGGATATTGAATAATTTATTTGGTAATTTTAAAAGTTTTTAAAGTTACGATTTCTCCCGAACCGCGCGCTTCCGCTGCGCCCGCGCTAAAACCCCAACAAAAATGGTATCAGAGCAGGTCTGATCCTTCATCCATTATATTTTTCATGCTTGATATATGATATATAATCCAATTTTGATATTTGCACATGCATGTAATTTAGATGTTTCTTAATTTTTCGGTTCTACGCTAACGAAAAACATAACAGAGATTTAATGGTTAAGTTAAATTATGTTTTCTCATGTAAAATTGAACTGTTGAGAATTTGATCTAAATTAAAATATTCATTTGATGTAGAGTAAAGACCCTTTTTAGGAATATCCCCGCTTAAATAAGACATTAAAGTAACTAGTATTAGGAATACTTGTTTCTTGGTCCGCATTGTCAGTACGGATGCAAATGATTTCCTGATGTTGTAGCTGTATCGTGCCAAAGCTGTGCTGTTATGGCTGATGGTAGTTCATTTGCACTTGTAGAAATTATATGATAAGAGATAAATTCAAGTGAAAATGTAAATCCCTAACGTGCCAAAGCTGTCAAGACTACATCGGTAGCTTGAGTTTGTCACTGACAAGTGAAGCCTTGAAACGTCTGCTTGTGAACGTGCCAAAGCTGTCATAACAAGAAACGGTCAGGACCAGAATCAGGAGTCACAGTGAGTGTGATTGACAATGAGTTATCTACCTATAAATATACGTAGGCGAGAACGTGCAAAAGCTGTGAGTCGAAATATATTCATGGGGTCCACTTCTCACTATGGAATTCAATTTAATTATTGGATTCCCGTTTTCCGTTGGGGATTACGGTATTATGTAAAGTAGTGGGAGGCACTGCTGGGTTAAAAATCCATAACTAAAGCAGTGTGTAATATTAAGAAAATTATCGTTTATGTTTCCTTTATTCTATTATATATATAGAATTAAACTTCTAATCCACTGTATGCTTATTATTTGTATATGTTTTCTGACTTTCCTTATGGTTGCAGATTTCTAGAATAGGTTCTAGATTTAGAGTATGCTTGGATATTATTAGATTAGTCAAAACCATCGGGAACTGTTGTTCTGATTTCCTTGAAAATCAAGATGGTTAGTGACTTAGTTTCTAATTCACGATAGGTAATCTAAAAAGATATATGTTTTAGGATATAATAGTCTGGAAAGAATAGTTTCTTTTGCAGTAAGAATTGACGGGAATTAGTTCATGTCTCGAGTTTCTTAACTGGCATTAAGAAAACCCCATTAGGTATTTGTTTATCTAATAATGACATTTTTTTGGCTTTAGTGACCTTTCGAGGTAATGTATCTAACACAGTTTGCTAATCAATTATTTGCAATTGTTGTGAATAGTTGAAGACAAATTATGAAGTTAAAGAAATGAGATGTGTATAGTTGAAGACAAATTATTTGCAATTGATTCTCACAATACGACAACTATATGTATTGGATACTAGATCTCCCGTCTAGTTATTTAATATATTATTCAATTATTATTTTGATATTTGATATCAGAACTTGCCACTATTGGATAGTTACTTGTTCTTTATAAACAGTTGTTACATATTTTAATACGACTAGTAGTGTCATTGATGAAGAGATAAACATTAAGAAAATATTCGATTAAGTAAATAACTTAGAACAGTGCTTTATGAGATTTTATCACTTAAGCATTAGATGTTTATTATGTATGGTAAAGGATGGTCTGATACGAGATCACACCACATATCCTTATCCATTTAATGAATAATGTATTCGAGAATATGATTAAATCTTATTTAACCAATAATCGTCATTGGACCACAGATTTATTAAACTAAAACATTGAATGTATGTATTTTAATGAATTATAAATTGTCTTGGATAGTTTTCTTTACTTCGTAACTTAGTTAATGAGTTGTCATGACTTAGTTACGTGTTTCTAAATGAACACATATTGAACGTCTTGAATGGTTCGAGAACTTTCAATATGTTTTTGATGAAACACGGATAGAATATTTTGAATGGTTCAAAGATATTCGATTTGAAGTTTTGAAAACTATATCTTTAAAATTCATCATGAGTCGTTGAATTGTTCAAAGATGTTACCGAATTAGTTTCAATACTCTTGGGGATATGCTCCAGTAACACTAATTTATCCTTTTAATTAAGGTTCTGTTAGTTTCTACAGTTACGTATATGATATGTATAAGTAGAAAATTCGAATCTTGAAAAGTTTGAGATTTGAATATTTCTTTTGTATAATGGTTATATAATTGAAAGTATTTGCGCCTCGGAGGTACAAGTGAAAGTTTATCATTTATTATACTTAATAGAATATTATATTTTATTTGATAGAAAATCTTTTTTACGATCCCGAGTAATAAAATTGTTTTATTACTTGGTGTAAAACATCAGATGTTGACCATTGTAGAAAAGACTTGACTTAGTGAAGTCAAATGTGAGAGTGATAAACTATAAATGGAACTACATAATTAATAAGATGAAATGACCCTTAGACAGTTTTCATATAAGTCTAATATGATGTTAGAATCATTTGTGGAGTATTTGATACTAAATGGTTCTGTTATTTTCTTATCAAAGAAAATTATCCCATAACTTATAGTGGGAGCGATATTTGATATCGATTTTGGAAGTTAGCATTAAACCATAGATCTAAGATTGTTCATAGCTTACTACGATCAAGTTTTGAACTTGATTAAGCTTTTGTTATAAATCGTTCATAAAATGTACAAATTGTTTGCGCAGCAAAAACAAAGTGAGCTTATTAAAGGTTTGACCTTTATAGTATGACAGTGAGAAAAGTTATTCTCAGCAATCTATTGTAGATTCTGAGGAAACTTGTCTCTAGTCACACTAATTGAACAATTAACGATCTGTTGGTTAATGTTGATATTAAACTATGTATTTTGGCTAAAGAATACAAAGTGGTGTTCCTGAATGATTTCTTCGAAGAAGATATCCATTGTGATTTCTTTGTTTGAAGTGTTCGTTCTGGAATGGCCCTGGAGTTTGTATTCTGCTAAGATCACAGTTTGATATACTAGCGTATAGAGCCTATTGTAGACTCAGATAAGCTTTCCGAAAATCTGTGTTTTCTAATTTTGATTACAGTCAGATTGTCTTATTTTATCAAAGAATAGAGAATATATATATAATAGTAGGGTCAATGGGAGCGTATAAATTTCTTTATAGTATTATATACTAGCGACATTATCATTATTAATGTAATAATGAGATGTTTATAAGGTAAATGGTTTACCTAAGTCTTCTTTTCTCCATGAAAACAGTGTGAGTAGTCTCTGTTATATTTGATATAAAGTTTCATATATGATATAAAACTAAGAGACTTGTGAGATACTCTCATTAGTCGTGCATTAGATATGATCTAATAAAGGACACAACAATACTACATGTGTGACAGTTGGTATAATTGTTTGACAGTTAGTGTGTCTCTTGTATATAATATTCTTTTTCATAAAGGATGATTCCTTTGTCGAAAAGGAAATTGATTAGAATGTCTAGTCAATCTTATGCATCATAGGATGATGGCATAATTTACACTATATTATGTGCGATTAAAGATATAAATTTAATCTTAATTGTTACGAGTTATTTTGATACCCTATAAACCATAATATGGGTCTTGAAACATGTTCTTTGTTATCTTGGAGATATTAAGAACGAGTTTCTTATTCATAGAGAATATATTCTGCAACCATTAGGGTCAGATTAGTTTTGAGTCCTCTTATGACGTTAGATGGTCTACGTAATATAGAGTCAAATAAGATGCAGTGGGAGTGTCACAGATGATTCTATTATGTTAGTGAAATTAGTTGTAACTTATGAAGTATTGACTTATGAAGTTGCATAATGACCTTATAGATTAGAAGTTTTATATTAGTGTTGTGTTTGCGGTTGTCTGTGTAGTATTTTGGATTTGATCCTTACATACATAGACAACTCAGTAGCAGTAGCATAAAATTCATGCCGCATCGGAGTCATATTGATGCTGGCTAAGGGAAACGATTGGATTTGTTGGACAAACTCAATATGTTATAGCAGGCTTAGTTGTTGTTGCCTACCTCTTGAGTGCTAGGTCAGCTCGTGAGGACCATGCATATGTAATACATATTTATATGTGTATATGATACTGTAGATTGGAACTAGAGCAAGTGGGAGAGATTGTTAGGGTTGGTGCTCGGAGTGCCAATCAGATCATATTTATGTCTGATTAATGAATACGAACAATTCCTTTTTCCATAAATTACTTAATTATGGTAGTACTTCTTGATTTTATATATATATTCGATCTAATTACGATTAGATTAAAACTAAATATGATTTAGTAATATGTATATATTATACAAAGACCTGACAATATATTTTATAGTTCGCAGTTACAAAGTAGTTTGTAATTAATATTGGAAAGTGTCACTACTAGAAGTATATTATCAAATAAATTTCCTGATTAAGATTTACTAACACGAGTCGGTTAGTAAAATCCGCTGAGACCAGTACATGTCGTATATCAAGACTTGATCCGATGGTTTATCCCAATGAACCATGAGTCTTGGGAGACTCGTATAGACGTGTAGGTGTTTATTTGATAAACACTGAATGACTCACCGAAGATTTCCTAATAGATGGTACACCAACGTCAATAGGAATCTCCTCGAGTCAAGTAGCATAGTGGTCCTTCAAATTTAGATACCACTGTGGATATATGAGATATCTTCTACACTTTGATGGCAGTCACGTCACCGATCTATTTAGATCAGACCTCCACCTGTTCTTTAAGTGTGGACTGATGCTCATGATATCCTATGAGTATCAGATAGAATCCAGCAGTCCTGTGTATAAGGCATAGGTTTCATGTACGTATTTTCGATCTAGTAAATCCATGACCGTGGTATACTTCGGAAGCGAGTTCCGAGTGTTATTTAGAGATCATAAATTTAAAAGTCGACTATATTATACCTTATGGATTTGATGTTCTTATCTATATCCCCGATATAATATTGATAGCCTGTGACAGAAGGATTATACGTATGCAATGACATTGACTTGCATAGTCTAGCGAGATTATCTGTGGTCGTCATAATTCATGAGTGGGTGAATTACGGACACGAAATTGGATTCTGTGACGAATAAACCTAAACTTAGAGAGTCCCACAATATGAAGTATACTCGTTGAGCACTTGGGCAACGCGTTATGAATAATATAGATTATTTATAATACTTCACCGGATTAAATGAGTTAATTCGAATCCTTTAAACGGTTAAACAAAAATACATGCATTATGGGCATTTCGGTCAATTAATAATTAATGTGTATATGTATTTGATACAAAATTTGATTTAATACATATTAATTAATTGTCAAAAAAGACTTTGACACATGCCATTAATATATATATTTGTTATTTAATGTAAATAAAAAATACATATATAATAATAATCGCATTAATTAATTATTTAGGTATTTAAATGTTAAATATCTAGATAATTAAATTATTTCAATATTACATAATTGTTATGTAATATATTTGATTATTATTGGTTACAAGTGGCATGATTCTTTTAAGCTTAAAGTTTACAAATTGGATTTGTTAACTTAAAGCTTATTATTATTAATTAATTAGATTAATTGACCAAAATACCCTTATTTCCCCTAAGTCGGTTTGGCCTTAGTATTTAAAGTGAAATTTTTTATTTTCTCATTCATTACAATAACTTGGCCGAAACCTATCTCCATGAAAGCACCTAAAAATTTATTTGAAGAAAGTGAAGAAATTCAAGAAAACGTTTAAGGAAATTATGAGATTCAGAGGTAATCTTCATAACTCTTAAACTTAGAAAGTTTGTTTCTTTTTCTTGAGCATCTAGACAAGTTCTAGGGTTTCTTACTTTATATATTTTGGGGCTTTTTGATATGGAGGATGAATTTGGAGGCTAGATGCATGTGTGAAGTTTGATTGAATAATATTAGTGTAATATTAGTTCAATTTTGTCATTTGATGACTTGTTGCCATTTTAGAGTGTTATGACCACTCTTGTAACTCCTAGAATTATTCTTGAGTTCTTCATTTGTGGTGACTTTGGTTGGTGTAAGTATTAATATGATTAATATTGAGAAAATTGGATTTAAAGCATGAAAAAAGATTTTTAATTACCAAATCAGATCTGGAGTTTCTGTGATTTTCTTGAAGAAAGGTATGTTGTATAAATGTATTGGATGTGTTTTGGGCACTGGAAAAATTGCCGGAAATTATTTCGGAGTTGAAATATAAGAAAACGGTGAAAAACGGCGGTACCGGGTGAGTTTTGGGCTTACCGGGTATCCGCTGTCCAAACCGTGAATTGGTCACTGTTTGGGTAGCCAATGAACTTCCTAAGCACTATTGGATCTGACCTGGGCAGCCCCCATGGGTATTGATTGGTCGGTTCGGACAAAAACGTGTTTTATACCACTTTGCGGAAAAACGTTTTTCGTAAAATTTTCGCGATGTATATAACCTATTTATGTTGTTATTTGATATCGAATAAATATTTTTACGTGAAATATGAATGAATTATTCATATTGGATATTGAATAATTTATTTGGTAATTTTAAAAGTTCTTAAAGTTACGATTTCGCCCGAACCGCGCGCTTCTGCTGCGCCCGCGTTAAAACCCCAACAGATCATTGTGACAGAAGGATTATACGTATGCTATGATCTCGACCTTGTAACATCCCCGATCTGGGATTTGTCACCGGCAGGTGTGAATCAACAAAGTTAAGTAGCGGAAAATACTCACTTTGATCGGGTAAGTGGATGTAGGAGATAACAAAAATTCCAACCTTTGAAGTTTGCTCCAAGCTCTCATTTCATGTATGTTGAGCTTCCAAGCTTGTCCTTGAATTCCAAACTAATGGGAAAGGTTTCCCTATAACCTTTGTATGATTCTTTGATGTGCTAGCATGCAAGATTTTTAAATCAAAAATCTTCAACCAAGAACCCTAGGTCTCAGCAATTGGAGAGAAAGAGATGGAGAGGTTTCAGTTTCTACAACAATGAGAGAGTGAGTTGTGTTTTCCATTTTGTTAAATGTATATTTGATTTCAAAAATCAAATCCATTTACAAAAAAGTCAAGTTGGTAAATGTCTTTCACAAATCAACAAAATGTGCAAGACAAGTTACCAAAATCTATACCAACTTCTATCAACCAAAAATATGATAAATGTTGATTAGTGATGTGACTTGTGTGGGCCCAACTTTAATTCAAAATCTAAGTGGGCCCGCAAACACATTCTGGGCTCGGGTTCGTTAATTCTGAATTAACGAATTTTCCGTTGCGACTCAATTAAATCAAATTTAATTAAATAATATGCCTAGCAAAATTACTATTAAATTCGCTCGCGAATTAATTCTAAATTAACTCGTTCGCCCGAATTAAAATCTAATTTTAATTCCGCTCTGAAATCTAATTTTATTTAATATATCGAATATATTATTTTATCGATTAATTCCAAATTAATCGTTCTCTCTCTATTAATTGAATTTTATCCCAGATAAAATTCTCCGCAATTAATCCTAGATTAATTTTCTCTCTTCCAATTAATCCCAGATTAATTATGTTCGAGTCATACGTCATCGGTGAATCTTCGAGAAGCGACCCATGAGATCCCTGGATATGTTGGCAGTAAATTCGGTCGTCGGACTATTCGAACACGTGCATACCCGGTACCACGTTTTTACCGATTTACGAGATATGGTTGGCTTCTAGCAAAGCACCGTGTCTACCCAATTCTCCAAAAATATTCTTTTAATGAATATATAATCTATGTCAGGCGTAGTATACGTAGTATTGTGTATAACGATCCAGTATCAGATGTCACATGCTAGGCCTGGGACTTGAATTGTGTCTACCATGTACGAAGCATATATCGGATCTCTGGTAACTAGTCTCTATAATCGGATAATCATGACCTAGTAATATTATCCCGATGATTGCAGTACTTAAGAGTACTAGTTCTGTATCCTACGTGATCATCATCTCCATATGACTGAAGTGATACTTCTATCTTGACATCACACCCAATACACTACGATTCTCAATATACCCAGAATAGGCGTACACAGAACCTGTTAAAGCCCCGGATGACCAAAACCAAAGTGTATTGATGTCGCAAGTATTAGCGATGCAAGTCTCAGGTTAAGACCAAATACACCTACCCTGATTCGGACTCCCATAGACACATAGTATAATACCAATGGATATCCGAGGGGTCTATCCAGAGCTAAGTTGTTTACGTACCATCGGTAAACACAACCTCCTATCACACTTGCATAAGTATCCAATACTTAAATATATGAGAATTATGTCGTTATGCTCCCACAACGCGCACAAGTGCAATACTAGTTTATTCCGCATTATCGATGTCCAGTCTCGATAATACTACAACTATGGATGTTTAATGATTAAACCTTAGTGGATTAATAATGTCTCCTATCTTATTAATCTGAAACTAATCATATGAACTTTTATCATTTATATATCCTGGTAATCCAATTACGAATGATAAAAGAGCAATTTCATTTGTCACATAGTTAATTTGTACAACAACACCATGTTCTGTACAAATAGTGATGCTATGGGTCATAATTGTCCAACAATCTCCCACTTGGCCTATAGCCAATCACTCAAGTGTCCTACACCTGAACTATGTATGGGTCGCTCAAACTTCTGCTGAGAAACTGCTTTCGTCAGCGGATTTGTAACGTTATCATCTGATGTGATTTATTCGATCATCACATCACCACGATGTATGATCCGAACGAATCAGATGACTTAGTCGAAGTACATAATTGGATCATTGATGAGACCGTGGTTCATTAGCATATACTGTAGCCTAGCTCAGCTGCTAACAGAACTACTCCTAATCTAATTAGGAATTTTATAGATCCAAAATTGCTTCTTTTGCTGCCTCAACTGCAGCAATATTCTGCTTTTGTTGTTTATTCGGCAACAGTATCTTTCTTGGAAGATTTCCAGCTCACTGTTCCGTTATTCAAACTATATAGTACCCTTATTACGACTTATAGTCAATTAGTCATTTTTATTGGTTTGGAAACTTACAACGGTGAACCCAGTCACTTCAAGTTCTCCTTCTCCATAGCTTAAGAAATCATCCTTAGTTCGTCTAAGATACTTAAGGATGTTCTTAACATCAATCCAATGACTATCACTTGGATTGGCCTGATTATAACTCCATATGCTCAAAGCATATGAGAGACCAGGTCGCGTACATATTTTTCAATGTACGATTTTTCGGAGAGTGCCAACAACTTTTAGATCTATCCCAGTAGATCCTTATTCCTAGAATAAAGGTTGTCTCTCTCAAGTAGTCTACGAAGAATTTTCATGAAAGCCAAGCTTTCACCGATTGTATTATGGGAATGTCATTTCCAAGAAATGATATATCATCATTATATAGGACAATCATTGTCAGTGTGCTCCCACTAACCTTCTTATATACACAAGAATTATATTCGTTTTGAATTAAATCATATACCATTATGATCTTATCAAAACGTTAGTTCCAAGAACGTAATGTTTGATTCAATCCATAAATTGATCGATTTAACTTACAAATCTAGTTTGCATGTTTTGGTACGACAAAACTATTAGGATGTTTATAAAAATCCTCCAAAAGGTTTCCGTTGAAGGAAAGCGGTTTTGATGTACAGCTGCCATATTTCATGAATGAAATACGCAGCATTAGCAAGCATTATCCAAATGGATTTAACCATGGCAACATGTAAAAGTTTTCGTCGTAATCGACACTATGTTGATGACGATACCTTTTCTGTACAAGCCTAGCTGTGTACATTTGTATGTTGCCATCCATGTATGTCTTCCTTGAAGACTCATATAGTACCAATAGGCACAATGCCTTCCGGTATAACAACCAGTGTCCAAACTTGGTTGGTATACATGGAATCCATTTCGGACATCATGACACTTTGCCATAAAAGGAGTTGATACCTTGTATCACTTCCTCATATGTAGTCAGTTTATCTTACTCAATAAGATTAACATCTACATGAGGTGAGATCATACCTCTTAGGTTGTTTTCTGACTCTCTCCGACTTACGCAGTTCTTGTGTATTCGAAGATTATGGTACAGTTTCATCCCTGATGAACTGTTTGTGTTCCATTAAGGAATCGGTGCCTGGAATAGTATTACTTCGATTTTCATCGAGTTTTACTTTCCTCCCACTTACCACTGCATTTAGGAATTCCTCTTAGGAAAACCGCATGGAGAGAAACAATTACATTATTCTCTTGTGAGTTGTATAAGTACTATACTTTAGTTTCCCTATGATAACCTACAAATTAGGCACTTATTCGATTTGGGTTCTAGTTTGGTATCATCCAAACATATGCCCAGCAATCTCAAATCTTCAGGAATGAGAAAACCCGGTTTTTTTCATGTTCATATCTAATATGAAATCTGTCCAACAGATTTTCATGGAACCTTATTCAAAATAAGTATTGCACTGTTTAATACGTATCCTCGGAAGGAAATTGGTAGCTCAGAGCGATTTATCATTAACCTTACTATGTCCAACAAGGTTCGGTTTCTTTGTTCGGACATACCGTCAAATTGAGGTGTTCCGGGAGGAGTCCACTGTGAAAGAATACTATACTCTTTCAGGTAATCAAGAAACTTATTGCTTAAGTATTGTCCACCACGGTCCAATCATGATGTCTTAATACTCTTGCCAGTCTGGTTTTATACTTCTTGTCGAAACTCTTTGAATTTATCAAAAATTTCCGATTTATGTTTCACAAGAAACATATAACCATAATGCGATGCCACATCCGTAAAGGTTACGAAGTATTCATATCCACCTCTAGCCTAGCTAGATATGGGCCCACTTACATCACTATGAACGAGGGCTAACAGATCGGCGATATTTACACTTTTACCAAGTAAAAGGTATTTTAGGCACTTTGCCTAATAAACTAGATTCGTAGACATCATTTGAATTAGAATCAAATATGTCCTAGTACCCACTCTTCGAAAGTGTGGATATACGAGTCTTGTTAATGTGTCTCAGACAAAAATTCCACAAATTAGTCTCATCTAATTAATACAGTTTGAGCTATTTATTTGTCATGTTATATGTTTGAGATTTGTTTATATTCAAAATATAAATACTGTTATTCACATCTAATGTGTTTATCTCAATATCATCTTTATAAACAAAACACTTAGTGTTCTAGAATATAAAGGTATACCCGCAACGAGTTATACTAGATATAGAGATAATGTTTCTAGTCAAACTAGGTACATTATAAAAGTTTCCTAATTTAAGTACATGCCACAAGGGCAGTTCCAAAACTTAGGTTTCTACGGTTGAAACATCGACTCTCGTCCCATTTCCGACTCGCAAGTCGATCTCATCTGAAGTCAGTATCCTGCTAATCAACATATTCTGCACATCAGTACATATTTATATACCACTTCTAGTATCAAAAATCCAATTTTGAAACTAATAGTGAACATGTTTATGACAAACATAATTGAAGCCGGAGCTTGCCCCTGCCTTCACTTCCTTCATGTCTGCCTTGTCCATACGGCAATCACGCTTCCAGTGACTCCGTTTTCCACAGTTTAGGCAGACATCTTGGGATATGTACTTTGTCTTCCTAGAAGACTGTGACGATTTTTCCTTTGCCCTTTTGCAAACTCTGGCTTTGACTCATTGAGCATAGCCATTAACTCTCCAAGAGTTTTCTTTTGGTTCATAATGAACCTGCCCCAGCTTTCGGGTAGAGACTACAAGATCAAATCTTTGGTAGTCTCGGCCACGTAGGTAATGCCCAACTAACCTAGTTGATCGATGTTAGCAATCATCTGCGACACCTAGTGCTCGACAGATGTACCTCTAACATACGCGAGTGAAAGAGCTTCTTTTGCAATTTGTAATTCTAAGATCTAAGAATAGATCTATGAAGATCCTTTAATTTCAACATCATGGTATAAGGATCTAATCCTTAGTTTTTGACGACAAAATTAAAGTGTCATTGCATCAAGCATAAAGGATTGAGCACTAAAGTTATCATCACCATGAGTCTTCCAAAGCTCATGCTCCACTATTTACTCAACTTCGCGCTCAGGCCCGAGATGTCACTCTATCAAATAGAATAACTTCTCAGTTCCTAGGACTATCCTGAGGTTCTATTCTCAATCTGAAAATTGAAGCCGCTTAAAGATATTTTCACCCAGGATTATGATTTAAACGCTAATCTTTCAGTTATCTTGATTCCAATAGTCTAACTATCCAATCAACGATTTCGGGTACAATCGAATATAATGATTACTATAGTCTAACTATATAATTAACTATTATTTGATTGGTTAAATTCAAATATATTTGATTACTATAATCCAATTATATAATCAACTATAAATGAAGTAGTTTGAATACAGTCCAACTGTTTAATTAAAACAACAATTGAATATTAGTCCAACTAATATTTAAAAACTTTTAATGACGAAAAATTGAAATGAGCGCGTATTGGCAAGTATCTAAATGAAATTGTAAATTTAATACTTGTCTCCCATTATTTTTCGGCGAGCCTCTAACCCTCTGTGGAGTACTCGGGAAACCTAGTTTCCTAGTGGGCTAGGATCCCGTTAAATAACACACAACCTTGACTTTGGCCAACAAGCTGTATGATATTTAACTAGGTAGATCTCTAAGATCAATTGGATCTCATCCAATTCCTAGATCCAGTAGGTGGACCTCCAAGTCCAAAACATATATATAATATATAAATGTCAATATATCCAATATATTTTCCTAACCTTTTTCCTCTAAATCAACTAAGCGTTGGCTTTGGCTCAACAAGTTTAATGATTCTAGTTAAGCGTGACCCATTGACTTTGGAAAGCTTCGTAATCGATGTTGATGGACAAGAAGTGATCTTGACTTTGGCCAACAAATCACAACTTGGACAAGACATGCGATATGGAACAAAGTCTTCATGATTCAAACACATCCGCGATGGACAAAGGTCTTGACTTTGGCCAACAAACCAGTGCCAATCTTGGATCTTGAGAGAGAATCACTCAATGGAAGGAAAACGCTTAATCTTTGTTGAGGGTTTTTCGTGTAATTGGCAACCAATTAATTATCTTTAATTAGGTCTCATCATACACCCTTAAGAATGCATTCTAAAAGCATAATAAGGCGCGATAAATAAATTAATAATGATATGCGGATGGATATATAATACAATTTGTTCCTAGAACAAATCTCTCCATTTCCACTCTCCCGCTAGCACTATTCTTACTTCTACCCAATTACATAACACTTCTAAAGAAACCTCATTTACATTGCGAGGAATAGGTAAGAAGAGAATTACAAAGAATCAAGAGATAAAGGCTGGACACGCAGGTCCAATTTAATAAATTCTAAATTTATTACAACAATTTCCAAAATTGCCCTCACCCATCTAATATCCATCCGATATACATTATTCATACATCACATCCATGTATTCACACAAAGTATGTTATCAATCAATCTAATCCAATTAATTAATCTTTAATTAATAACCATCCAATGTTCAAACAACGATTTGATTTGCGCGAGTCCAACTCGTTTAAGAATAAGTACTCAAAGTACGAATTCTTGAATTATATCAAACTACAATATTAAAGACAATTTAATTTGTATTCAATACTAATTCTTTATTTAATTCCAAATTAAATATTTACACTTTATTAATGAGCCTTTGCGACTTAGATTCTAAATCTAATCTTAACGGGTCTCAAAGCTCAATTAACATCCAATGTCAATTTAATTAAAGTCCAATGGGCTTTCAATTAATTTATAAGGCATGGACTTTGGCAACCAAAGCCCAATAAGGAATCACCCTATGCCAAAAATCAATTTAGGCCCATTAGGCCCAATTAAAATTTTAAAGGCCCATTTATTATATTTGGACTTTATGGAAATGGTTTTAGGCCCAATTGGATCCAACCAATTATCCTAAACCATACTTGGCCCAACCAAGCCCATTAAGCCCAAAGACAACATTTTTAGCCCAATTCCAAATTAAGCCTAATTAATTTAATCACAATATTCCAAATATCACAATTATTTAATTAAAGTGTATTAGCCATAATTAATTAGTTAAATTAATATTTCCAAAACACCAATTACACTAATTAATCATGTTTTAATTTAATCAATACATGTCCAACATTATTGAAGCAAAATCAATCCAACATGCTCTTACAATAGCTCACGGTAATTCTAGGGATTTTTATATCCGATTTTGATTTCAATCCAATTAAATCATAAATCAATATATCCAAACATTCTAAACACATCCAATGGCTTAAAATAAAAAATCACCAAGAGCTTAGGGCACCTAATGAATTCGACCAAGCCTAATAAATTGGGGAAAATTAATCCAATTAATTTTTTATCAAATTGATTATGTATAACTCTGAGTTAACATTATCTAATCATACTCAAACAAACAATTTGATCAAATCATGCTCAAATAAAAATACCCAAATTCAAGATTAAGAACCCTAAAATATTTCATGCTTAATTTCGGCTCTGATACCATTGTTGGGTTCTCTAAGAACTAGCCAAGATCATATTAAGCATAAATGGTGTGAATCAACAAAGTAAAGTAGCGGAAAATACTCACTTTGATCGACTAAGTGGATGTAGGAGATAACAAAAATTCCAACCTTTGAAGTTTGCTCCAAGCTCTCCTTTGATGTATATTGAGCTTCCAAGCTTGTCCTTGAATTCCAAACTCATGGGAAAGGTTTCCATATCACCTTTGTATGATTCCTTGATGTGCTAGCATGCAAGATTTTTGAATCAAAAATCTTTAACCAAGAACCCTAGGTCTCCGCAATTTGAGAGAAAGAGAGGGAGAGGTTTCGATTTCTACAACAATGAGAGAGTGAGTTATGTTTTCCATTTTGTTAAATGTATATTTGATTTCAAAAATCAAATCCATTTACAAAAAAGTCAAGTTGGTAAATGTCTTTCACAAATCAACAAAATGTGCAAGACAAGTTACCAAAATCTCTACCAACTTCTATCAACCAAAAAGGTGATAAAGTTGACTAGTGATGTGACTTGTGTGGGCCAAAATTTAATTCAAGATCCGAGTGGGCCCGCAAACACATTCCGGGCTCGGGTTCGTTAATTCTGAATTAACGAATTTTCCGTTGCGACTCAATTAAATCAAATTTATTAAATAATTATGTCGAGCAAAATTACTATTAAAGTCGCTCGCGAATTAATTCTAAATTAACTCGTTCGCCAGAATTAAAATCTAATTTTAATTCCGCTATGAAATCTAATTTCATTTAATATATCGAATATATTATTTTATCGATTAATTCCAAATTAATTGTTCTCTCTCTATTAATTGAATTTTATCCCAGATAAAATTCCCTGTAATTAATCCTAGATTAATTTTCTCTCTCTTCCAATTAATCCCAGATTAATTATGTTCGAGTCATACATCATCGGTGAATCTTCGGGAAGCGACCCATGAGATCCCTGGATATATTGGTAGTAAATTCGGTCGTCGGACTATCCGAACACGTGCGTACCCGGTACCATATTTTTACCGATTTACGAGACATGGTTGGCTTCTAGCAAAGCACCGTGCCTACCCAATTCTCCAGAAATATTCTCTTAAGGAATATATAATCTATGTCAGGCGTAGTATACGTAGTATTGCGTATAACGATCCAGTATTAGATGTCACATGTTAGGCCTGGGACTGGAATTATGTCTGCCCCGTACGAAGTATATATCAGATCTCTGGTAACTAGTATATATAATCAGATAATCATGACCTAGTAATATTATCCCGATGACTGTAGTACTTAAGAGTACTAGTTCCGTATCCTACGTGACCATCATCTCCATATGACTGAAGTGATACTTCCATCTTGACATCACACCCAATGCACTACGATTCTCAATATACCCAGAAGAGGCATACACATAACCTGTTAAAGCCCCGGATGATCAAAACCAAAGTATATTGATTGTCGCAAGTATTAGCGATGCAAGTCTCAGGTTAAGACCAAATACACCTACCCTGATTCGGACTCCCAAAGACACATTGTCATACTACCAATGGAATTCTGAGGGGTCATTATTGGACAGTTATGGCCCATAGCATCACTATTTGTACAGATCATGGTGTTGTTGTACAAATTAACTATGTGACAAAGGAAATTACCCTTTTATCATTTGTAATTAGATTACCAAGATGTATAAATGATGAAAGGTCCATATGATTAGTTCCAGATTGAGATGATATGAGAAATTATCAATCCACGAAGGTTTAATCATTAAATATCCCTAGTCGTAGTATTATCGACATTGGACATCGATAATGCGGAATAGACTAGTATTACACTTGTGCGCGTTGTGGGAGCATAACGGCATAGTTCTCATATATTTGGGTATATGATACTCATGCAAGTATAATAGGAGGTTGTGTTTACCGATGGTACGGAAATAGCTTCGCTCTGGATAGACCCCTCGGAATTCCATTGGTAGTATGACTATGTGTCTATGGAAGTCCGAATCAGGGTAGGTGTATTTGGTCTTAACCTGAGACTTGCACCGCTAATACTTGCGACAATCAATATACTTTGGTTTTGGTCGTCCAGGGCTTTAACAGGTTCTGTGTACGCCTCTTCTGGGTATATTGAGAATCGTAGTGTATTGGGTGTGATGTCGAGATAGAAGTATCACTCCAGTCATAGTGGAGATGATGATCACGTAGGATAAGGAGCTGGTTCTCTTTTATGCTGTAGCTATCGGGATATTATGACTAGGTCATGTTTATCCGATTATAGAGACTAGTTACCAGAGATCCGATATGTGTTTCGTACGGGGCAGACACATTTCCAACCTCAGGCCTTGCACGTGACATCCGATGTTGGATCAAAATACGCAATACTACGTATACTACGCCTGATATAGATCACATATTCCAGTAAGAATATTTCTGGAGAATTGGGTAGGCATGATGCATTGCTAGAAGCCAACCATGTATTGTAAATCGGTAAAAACGTAGTACTAGGTACGTACATGTTCGGATAGTCCGACGACCGGATTTACTGCCAACATATTCGGGGATCTCATGGGTCGCTTCCCGAAGATTCACCGATGACGTGTGACTCGCACTTTATTAATCTGGGATTAATTATAAGAGAGAGAAAATTAATCTGGGATTAATTACGGAGATATTTTATCTGGGATAAAATATTATTTAAAGAGAGAGAACGATTAATTTGGAATTAATCGATAAAATAATATATTCAGTATATTATACGGAATTGGATTTCGACGCGGAATTAAAATTAGATTTTAATTCGGGCGAACGAGTTAATTTAGAATTAATTCGTTAGCGATGTGAATAGTAATTTTTCTAGGCATAATTATTTAATTATATTTTATTTAATTACGTCACAGCGGAAAATTCGTTAATTCAGAATTTACGAACCCGAGCCCGGGAGTCTTTACGGGCGCACTCGCATTTGGAATTCAGGTGCGGCCCACAAGTCACATCAAGCGTCAAATGATTAGTCACTTTGATTGATGTGATGTCAAGTCACTTTGAGTGATTGACAACATGTCACTATTGATTGATGGTAGTGGTTGGAAAGCATTAATTGATTTTTGGCTCCAAAATTGTATTTGACTTTTGGAAAGGCTTTTATAATTTTTTGGATTAGATTTTTGTGTATTAGATACACAAACCAACCTAACACAAATTATTCTCTCCTCTCTCACGGCCTTGGGCCATTTTCTTCTTCATTTTTCTGTCAAAGCCGAGAATTGAAGGAGAAGCTAAGGAAGTTTTGTGGCAAAATTTCATGAGTTCTAGCACACATTCAAGGTCTTGCGAAGGTGATAGGGAAACCAACTTGTGAGCATAGAATCACCATTCGAAAGCTTGGAGCTTGGACCGAATTTGGAGGACAGAAATGGGAGCTCAAAACCGTGAACATCTTGGAACTAAAGCTTGAAGTTTTTTTTGATCCTCGCATCGCAAAGCCGATCGTTGTAAGTATGATTCCGCCATGCTTTTACGAGTATTCACATACATGTTTCTTGCTTGAAATCGATCTTGGGACTTAATAGAAACCCAACAATGGTATCAGAGCCATTTTGAGCATGAAACTTTATTAGGGTAAAATTTGGGTAAAATCAATTTGAGCATGATTTGATAAAATTGATTGATTGAGTATGCTTGAATGATGATGTATTGAAGTTGTATATGATCAATTTCTTGAAATATTGATTGGATCAATTTTTCCTCAATATGTGAGGCTTGGCCGAATGTATGTAATGCCCTAATGTCATGGTATTTTTTTTTTTTGATCATTGGATGAGTTGGAAAACATTGGGTAATGTTGAATTGGATTTAATTTGATTGAAACCGAATCGGACATGAAAAACCCTAAATTGCCGTGACTTGTAAGCATGGAAAATGATGTGATTTTTTTATTCAAATGTGTTGGACATATGTTGATGATATTGAGCATAATTAATTGAGTGAATTAGTGTTTTGGAAATATTAATTTGGTTAATTAATTATGGCATACACTTTGGTTAATTTAATTATGAAATTTGGAATTTTGAAATTAAATTAATTGGGCTTAAATTTGGAATTGGGCTTGTAAAGTTGTAATTGGGGCTTAATGGGCTTGGTTGGGCCAAGTTTGGTTTAGGTTAATTGGTTGGATCCAATTGGGCCCAAAACCATTTCCATAAAGTCCAATTATGACTTAATGGACCTTTAACTTTAATTGGGCCTAAATTGGTTTCTTGGCAAATAAGGGTGATTCCTTAAATGGGCTTTGGTATTTGGGTTTGACCCATATTGACCAAAAGTCCATGCCTTAGAAATTAATTAAAAGCCCATTGGACTTTAATTAAATTAACATTGGATGTTAATCCGGCTTTGAGACCCGTAACGATTAGATTTGGAATATAAGTCGTAAAGGCACATTTATAAAGTGTAATATTTAATTTGGAATTAAATAATGAATTAGTATTAAATACAAATTGAATTGGATTTAATTTTGTAGTTTAATATAATTCGTGAATTCACACTTTGAGTACTTATTCGCAAAACGAGTTGGACTCGCGCAAAATCAAATCGTTGTTTGAACATTGGATGGTCATTAATTTTCAGATTAATTAATTGGATTAGATTGATTGATAACATGCTTGTGTGAATACATGGATGCGATGTATGAATAATGTATATCGGATGGATATTATATGGGTGAGGGCAATTTTGGAAATTGTTGTAATAAATTTAGAATTTATTAATTGGACCTGCGTGTCCAGCCTATTACCTCCTTACTCTGTTTATTTCTCTTCTCACCTATTCCCCTCAATGTAAATGACGTTTCTTTAGAAGTGTTATGTAATCGGGTAGAAGTAATACTTGTGCTAGCGGGAGAGAGGAAATGGAGAGATTTGTTCTAGGAACAATGTGTTGAATATCCATCCGCATATCATTATTATATTTATTTACTTACGCGCCATATTATGTGTTTAGAATGCATGTTTAAGGGTGTATGATGATGAGACCTTAACAAAGATAATAAATTGGTTGCAATTTAGGCGAAAAACCCTCAAAACATATTAAGCGTTTTTCCTTCCATTGAGTGATTCTTACTCAAGATCCAATACTGGCATTGGTTTGTTGGCCAAAGTCAAGACCTTTGTCCATCGCAGATGTGTTTGAATCATGACGGTTTTGTTCCATATCAGTGTCTTGTCCAAGTTGTGATTTGTTGGCCAAAGTCAAGATCAATTCTTGTCCATCGACATTGATTACGAAGCTTTCCATGGTCAATGGGTTCCGCTTAACTGGGATCACTAAGTTTGTTATGCCAAAGCCAAGGCTTAGTTGATTCAGAGGAAAAAGGTTAGGCAATATATTGGATATATTGGCATATATAAGATATATGTTTCGGACTTGGATGTCTACCTACTGGATCTAGGAATTGGATGAGATCCAATTGATCTTAGAGATCTACCTAGTTAATTATCATACAATTTGTTGGTCAAAGTCAAGATTGTGTGTTATTTAACGGGATCCTAGCCCACTAGGAAACGAGGTTTCCCGAGTACTCCACAGAGGGTTAGAGGCTCGCCGAAAAATAGTGGGAGACAAGTATTAAATTTGCAATATTCGTTTAGTTACTTGTCATACGCACTCATTACGAATATTTCGTCAAATAAATTAATATATTAGTTGGACTAATATTTAAACGTTGTTTTAATTAAACAGTTGGACTGTATTCAAACTATTTCAATTAATAGTTGATTTTATAATTGGATTATAGTAATCAATATAATTGAATTGACCAATTAAATTATAGTTGATTATATAGTTAGACTATAGTAATCATTATAATCAATAATACCTAAAATCGTTGATTAGTGTTTAAAACATAATCCTGGGTGAAAATGTATTTAAACGACTTTAATTTTCAAATTGGGAATAATGAATCGGGATAGTCCTGAAAACTAAGAAGTTACTTTATTTGATAAAATAACATCTTAGGCCTAAGCCTGGAGTTAAGTAAATAGTAGAACATGATATTTGGAATATTCATGTGATGATAACTTTAGTGCTTAATCCAATAAGCTTGTCATATAGACTCCTTAATCTCTTAGTCAGAACTAAGTATTAGATCCTTATAGTATGATATTGAAATTGAAGGATCTTCATAGATCTATCCTTATATCTTAGAAGTACAAATAACAATAAGGCAAGAAGCGTAAGGCGCATCTTACTTCGACATTCCAGAAGGCCAAGGCTTGGCCAAAGGCTTCTGAGTGTGGAAAAGGGGAAAAGGAAAAATCATTATAATCTTCTGGGAAGACAAAGGACATATCCCAAGACGCCTAAACTGTGGCAAACGGGGTCACTGGAAGCGTGACTGCCGTATGGATGAGGCAGACATGAAGGAATTGAAGACGGTGCAAGGCTCCAACTTCAAATATGTTTGTCATAAACATGTTCACTACTAGTATTAAAATTGGATTTTAGATACTGGATGTGGTACATATATATGTACTGGTGTGCAGAATCTGCTGAGAGCAGGATATTGACTTCAGATGAGATTTATCTGCGAGTCGGAAACGGGACGACAGTCGCTGTTTTAACCGTAGATACCTAAGTTTAAGAACTACCATTCGAGTGTGTACTTAAATTAGGAAACTGTTAAAATGTAACTAGTTTGACTAGAAACATTATCTCTATATCAGAGTATTGGATTTTAGATACTGGATGTGGTACATATATATTTACTGGTGTGCAGAATCTACTGAGAGCAGGATACTGACTTCAGATGAGATTTATCTGCGAGTCGGAAACGGGACGACAGTCGCTGTTTTAACCGTAGATACCTAAGTTTAAGAACACTCGAATAGTTTGACTAGAAACATTATCTCTATCTCTGTATCAGAGTATAATCTGTTGCGGATATACCTTTATATTCTAGAACACTAAAGTGTTTTATTTTATAAATATGATATTGAGATCAACACATTAGATGTGAATAACAATATTTATATTTTGAATATAAATGAATCTCAAACATATAACATGACAAACAAATAGCTCGAACTGAATTAATCAGTTGAGACTTATAAGTGGCATTGTTGTATGGGACACAATTAACAAGACTCGTATATCCACACTTTTGAAGAGGGGATACTAGGACGGATTTGATTCCATTCAAATAATGTCTACGAATCTAGTTTATTAGGCAAAGTGCCTGAAATACTTTTTACTTGGTAAAAGTACAAGTGCCACCGATCTGTTAGCCCTCGTTCATAGTGACGTAAGTGGGCCCATGTCTAGCTAGGCTAGAGGTGGATATGAATGTTTCGTGACCTTTACGGATGTGGCATCGCGTTATGGTTATGTGTTTTTTTTTAAAACACGAATCGGAAACTTTTGATTAATTCAAAGAGTTTCGACACGAAGTAGACAAACAGATCGGCTAAAGTATTAAAACCGTCACGGTTAGACCATGATGGAAAATACTTAAGCAATAAGTTTCTCAAATACTTGAAAGAGTATAGTATTCTTTCAATGAGGACTCCTCCCGGAACACGTCAGTCTGACGGTGTGTCCGAACAGAGAAAACCAAATTTTGTTGGACATGATAAGGTTAATCATGAGTCGCTCTGAGCTACAATTTCCTTCAACAGATACGCATTAAACAGTGCAAAACTTATTTTGAATAAGGTTCCATAAAAATCTGTTTGACAGACTTCATATTATATATGAACAGGAAAGAAATCGGGTTTTCTCATTCCTGTAGATTTGGGAATGCTAGGCATATGTTTGGATGATACCAAACTAAAACCCAAATTGGATAAGTGCCTAATTGTAGGTTATCCTAGGGAAACCAAAGTATAGTACTTATACAATTCACAAGAGAACAATGTAATATTGCTCGCCATGCGGTTTTCCTAAGAGGAATATCGATATGCAGTGGTAAGTAGGAGGAAAGTAAAACTCGATGAAAATTGGAATAATACTATTCCAGACACTGATTCCTTAATGGAACACAAATAGTTCATCAAAGATGAAACTATACCAATAATCTTCGAATACACAAGAACCGCGCAAGTCGGAGAGAGTCAGAAAATAACCTGGGAGGTATGGGTTTCTGATCTCACCTCATAAAGATGTCAATCTTATTGAGGAATACGAACTGACTACGTATAAAGAAGTGACGACTCCCTATTATGGCAAAGTGCCATGAAGTCCGAAATGAATTCCATGTATATCAACTAAGTTTAGATACTAGTTGATGTACCAGAAGGAATTGTGCCTATTGGTACTATATAAGTCTTCAAAGAAGACATACATGGAAGGCAACATACCAACGTACTAAGCTGGGCTTGTAGCGAAAAGGTATCGTTATCAACATTGTGTCGATTACGACGAAACCTTTTAACCGTTGCCATGGTTAAATCCATTTGGATAATGCTTGCTAATGCTGCATGTTTCATTCACGAAATATGGCAGCTGAACGTCAAAATCGATTTCCTTAAATGGAAACCTTTTGGAGGATGATGTTTACTACATCCTGACGGTTTTGTTGTATCAAAACGAGCAAACAAGGTTTGCAAGTTAATTCGATTCATGGATGGATTGAAGCAAGCATTGGGTTCTTGGAATTATCGTTTTGATGTAATCATAATGGTATATGATTTAATTCAAAATGAAATGATTCTTCTGTATATTAGAAGGTTAGTGGGAGCGCACTGACAGTTATGTCCTAAGTAATGAAGATATGTCATTTTGGGAAATGATATTCCCATAATACAATCGGTGAAAGCTTGGCTTTCATAAAAAATTCTCTGTAGAATTCTTGGGAGAGACAACCTTTATTCTAAGGATAAAGATCTACTGGGATAGATCTAAAAGTTGTTGGCACTCTCCGAGAACTCGTACATTGAAACAAATGTACGCGACCTGGTGTCTCATATGCTTTGAGCATATGGAGTCACAATCAGGCCAATCCATGTGATAGTCACTGGATTGATGTTAAGAACATCATTAAGTATCTTAGAGGAACTAAGGATGTTGTCTTATACTATGGAGAATGAGAACTTGAAGTGACTGGGTTCACTACTGCAAGTTTCCAAACCGATAATAACGACTAAATGTCACAATAACGGTACTATACAGTTTGAATAACGGAACAGTGAGCTGGAAATCTTCCAAGTAAGATACTGTTACCGAATAAACACAAGCGGAATATTACTGCAGCTGAGGCAGCTATAGAAGCCTTCTAGATTGATAATAATCTAATTAGATTAGATATAGTTCTGTTAGCAGCTGAGCTAGGCTACAGCGCAGGCTAAAGAATTAATGGTCTCATCAACGATCCATATATATACTTCAAATATTCATCTGATTTGTTCGGATCATACATCGTGGCGATGTGATGATCGAATAAATCGCATCAGATGATAATCATGCAAATCCGCTGACCAAAGCCTTTCCTCAGCAGAAGTTTGAGCGAACCGTTCATAGTTCGGGTGTAGGACACTGAGTGATAGGCTATAGGCCAAGTGGGAGATTGTTGGATAGTTATGGCCCATAGCATCACTATTTTTACAGATCATGGTGTTGTTGTACAAATTAACTATGTGACAAATGAAATTGCCCTTTTATCACTTGTAATTAGATTACCAAGATGTATAAATGATGAAAGGTCCATATGATTAGTTCCGGATTGAGATGATATGAGACAGTATCAATCCACGAAGGTTTAATCATTAAATATCCCTAGTCGTAGTATTATCGAGATTGGACATCAATAATGCGGAATAAACTAGTATTACACTTGTGCGCGTTGTGGGAGCATAACGTCATAGTTCTCATATATTGGGTATATGATACTCATGCAAGTGTAATAGGAGGTTGTGTTTACCGATGGTACGGAAACAGATTCGCTCTGGATAGACCCCTCGGAATTCCATTGGTAGTATGACTATGTGTCTATGGAAGTCCGAATCAGGGTAGGTGTATTTAATCTTAACCTGAGACTTGCACCGCTAATACTTGCGACAATCAATATACTTGGTTTTGGTGTCGTCCAGGGCTTTAACAGGTTCTGTGTATGCCTCTTCTAGGTATATTGAGAATCGTAGTGTATTGGGTGTGATGTCGAGATGGAAGTATCACTCCAGTCATAGTGCAGATGATGATCACGTAGGATACGGAACTGGTTCTCTTTTATGCTGTAGCTATCGGGATATTATGACTATGTCATGTTTATCCGATTATAGAGACTAGTTACCAGAGATCCAATATGTGCTTCGTACGAGGCAGACGTAACATCCGATGCTGGATCGAAATACGCAATACTACGTATACTACGCCTGATATATATCACATATTCCAGTAAGAATATTTCTGGAGAATTGGGTAGGCATGATGCATTGCTAGAAGCCAACCATGTCTTGTAAATCGGTAAAAACATAGTACTAGGTACGTACGTGTTCGGATAGTCCGACGATCGGATTTACTGCCAACATATCCGGGGATCTCATGGGTCGCTTCCCGAAGATTCACCGATGACGTATTACTCGCACTTTATTAATCTGGGATTAATTATAAGAGAGAGAAAATTAATCTTGGATTAATTACGGAGATATTTTAAGTGGGATAAAATATTATTTAAAGAGAGAGAACGATTAATTTGGAATAATCGATAAAAAATAATATATTCGATAAATTATACGAAATTAGATTTCGACGCGGAATTGAAATAGATTTTAATTCGGGCAAACGAGTTAATTTAGAATTAATTCGTTAGCGACATGAATAGTAATTTTGCTAGGCATAATTATTTAATTAAATTTGATTTAATTACGTCGCAACGGAAAATTCGTTAATTCGGAATTAGCGAACCCGAGCCCGGGAGTGTATTTGGAATTCAAGTGCGGCCCACAAGTCACATCAAGCGTCAAATGATTAGTCACTTTGATTGATGTGATGTCAAGTCACTTTGAGTGATTGACAACATGTCACTATTGATTGATGGTAGTGGTTGGAAAGTATTAATTGATTTTTGGCTCCAAAATTGTATTTGACTTTTGGAAAGGCTTTTACAATTTTTTGGATTAGATTTTTGTGTATTAGATACACAAACCAACCTAACACAAATTACTCTCTCCTCTCACTCTTTCCTCTCTCACGGCCTTGGGCCATTTTCTTCTTCATTTTTCTGTCAAAGCCGAGAATTGAAGGAGAAGCTAAGGAATTTTTGTGGCAAAATTTCATGAGTGCTAGCACACATTCGGGGTCTTGCGAATGTGATAGGGAAACCAACTTGTGAGCATGGAATCACCATTCGAAATCTTGGAGCTTGGACCGAATTTGGAGGAAAAAAAATGGGAGCTCAAAACCGTGAACATCATGGAACTAAAGCTTGAAGATTTTTTTTGATCCTCGCATCGCAAAGCCAATCGTTGTAAGTATGATTCCGCCATGCTTTTACGAGTATTCACATACATATGTCTTTCTTGAAATCGATCTTGGGACTTAATAGAAACCCAACAGTCTATCCAGAGCGAAGCTGTTTCCGTACCATCGGTAAACACAACCTCCTATCACACTTGCATAAGTATCCAATACTTAAATATATGAGAACTATGCCGTTATGCTCCCACAACGCGCACAAGTGCAATACTAGTCTATTCTGCATTATCGATGTCCAGTCTCTATAATACTACGACTATGGATGTTTATGATTAAACCTTAGTGGATTAACATTGTCTCATATCTTATTAATCCGGAACTAATCATATTTACTTTTTTGTTTATATATCCCGGTAATCCAATTACAAATGATAAAATAGCAATTTCCTTTGTCACATAGTTAATTTGTACAACAACACCATGTTCTGTACAAATAGTGATGACATGGGTCATAATTGTCCAACAAGATCGTACTAACCCCATAAGCCTCTGACTCTGATCTACCATAAAACTATACGCTTCTTACTTTAAATAAATATAAATATCATATATATACTTTAAATCTTACAATTCGGCATACGATTTAACTTTAATAAATTTATACATAAAGACACATATTTCAAATACTAGTACAAGACTTTTACTTGACTCAGACTGGACTCTTACACTATTTCTGACTCGACTGGTGGACTCAGACCCACCAGTG
>SKCR01046334.1:0-20000 GCA_019454045.1 Zanthoxylum bungeanum
AGTGGTTGGCATTTAAGCCAAAACCACTTACTTTCCAACTACTACTTGGTTTAGGTGAAACCAAATTACCCCAACTACATGGTTTTGGTGAAAAGGGTAAAAACCCTTTAACAAAACCCTAGCTCTCTCTCTCACCACATGTGTAACACAACACTTGAAAACATATGAACCCTAGAAGCCTCCATTTGGGCGTGAGCTTCATTCATCTTCTCTTTGATTTTGTGGCAAAATCAAGTTAGCTAGCACTTGGAGAAATCAACAAAGGTGATAGGGAAACTACTTCAAGAGTTGGAATCACTCAAAGCTTGGATCTTGGAGATCTTCTTCTCAAATTTTAAAAGGCTCAAATCCGCTCAATGTAAGTAATTCCGCAACTTGTATTGAATTTATGAACATGTTTTCATGCTTATTAGATCCTTGGCATGTTCTAGGAACACTAACAATACAGATAGCCTAGATATGTCCTTTATTAGATCATATCTAATGTACGAATAATAGAAGTATCTCACAAGTCTCTTAGTTTTATATTTTATATAAAAACTTTATATCAAATATAACAGAGACTACTCCCACTGCTTTCACGGAGTAAAGAAGACTTAGGTAAATTTTTTTACCTTACAAACATCTCATTATTACCATAATAATGATAAATCGTTAGGATATTTAACACTAGAAAGTAATTTGTACGCTCCCACTAACCCTTCAATCACATATGTATTCTCTATAATTTGATAAGATCAGACAATCTGACGATATCAAAAACAGAGAACACAGATTTTCGGAAGACTTATCCAAGTCTACAATAGGCTCTATAAGTTAGTACACTAAATTACGATCTCAGCAGAACACAAACTCTAGGGCCATTCTAGAATGAACTCTTCAAACAAAGAAATCACATCTGATCTCTTATCTGAATAAGTCATTCAAAAATGCCACTTTGCATTCTTTAGCTAAAATGTACAGTTTAATATCAACATGAACAATATATCTTTAATTGTTCAATTAGTGTGACTATAGATAAGTTTCCTCAGAATCTACAATAGATTGCTGAGTAAAATCTTTCTCACTGTCATACTATAAAGTTCAAACCTTTAATAAGCTCACACTGCTTTCGTTGCGGAAACAATTAGCACATATCATGAACTAATTCATAATGAAAACTTAATCAAGTTCAAAACTTGATCGTAATAAGCTATGAACAATCTTAGATCTATGGTTTAATGGTGAACTTCCATAATCGATATCAAATATCGCTTCCATTATAAGTTATAGGATAATTTTCTTCGATAAGAAAACAACAGAACCATTAAGTGTCAAATACTCGTAAATGATTCTGATATCATATTAGACTTATATAGAAGATGTATAAGGGTTGTTTCATCTTATTAATTACGTAGTTCCATTTATAATTTATCATTCTCACATTTGACTTCAATAAATCAAGTCTTTTCTAAAATAGTTAACATCTGATGTTACACACCAAGTAATAAAACAATTTTATTACTTAGGATCGTAGGAAAGATATTCTATCAAATAGAATACAATATTCTATAAAATAGAATAAATGATAAACTTTTACTTATACCTCCGAGATGTAAGTAATTTCCATTATATAACTATTATATAAAAGAAAGATTCAAATCTCAAAGTTTTCAAGATTCAGATTTTCAATCTATATGTAGACACAGAAATCCGGTGACGCATGCTGTTCCGGGCTCGCGGCCCGGTCGGGAGTACGGAGAAGCCCGTGGGGGACTAAATCAGAGAATAAAGGAGTCGCCACTCGGTGTGAACCGGGAAAATGATTTAAGCCTGCAATCACCCCTCGCAAGGGAAGACCTCAAACCGTTGGGTTCAGAATGGTCCCTTACTTATGTCATTTGTAATGAATGGATTTGTGCAATTTTAACCAAGTCTACTCAACATGTATTGGCAAACTAACCTAAATTCCTATAAAGCCTAAATCAAAGTTTGCATGCTCCAAAAGTAGATTCTCATAACGGCAAACATACGATATCACACAATAAGCATGTTGGATAAATACGACTTAAGCATAATTTAAATTAAGCTCCTATTGCGAGAAGAAAATAACTAAGTCATGCTTAAAGAAATAACGCACTAGACCAAATCACATTTCAAAGATAAATAATTTTTTTAAACTACTAATTCATGCGGAGTAAAATAAATTACATGCTTTCTAAACTATTGATTCATGCGAAGTAAAAATAAATATCATATGCCCTCAGGTCTAACCTTTCGTGTCATCTTTTGAAAGTGCGGTATACGGTTGTCGGAAGGGTTGGTGCTCCGCAACTCCTCCGGTTACTGGTTCGACGTTTTCCTTCGCTGTTTCACTACAGTTCCCGGTCATGGTTTCAGCTAACTGTCTTGCGGTAATGTGGGACTATTTTGGTGATAAAACTGTGCGGTTTTTGCGGGTGCGGTGTGCAGTTTTTTGTGGTAATTTACTGGCAGTTTAGAGGGGGAGAATATGAGGTATTTAGAGGCAGTTTTGGGAGGAGTTTTTGGTGGTTTCTGGGACAACTTCAGGGGCTATTTTGCGTGAAATAGGAAGGCAAAATGGAGGGCTGATCTGCGTGTTTCAGAGGCTGCACTGAAGGGTCTTGGACGTGAGGTTAAGGGGCTGGTTCGAGGCAGTTTAGGTGTGAACTTAAGGGGCAGAATGGAGGGCTGATCTGCGTGTTTGGAGGGCTATTTCATTGGTCAGTGGCGTGTGGGATTGTAGGTGGTGTAGGGCGTGGTGAAAGGCTAGTTCTTTAGAGAGGCAGTGAGCGTGAGTGAGGGGGATGTTTGAGTGCAATTGGCATGAATAAGAAAGGGGATTCCTAGTCGATGTGGGACCAAGGGAAAAGGTGATTTGTTGCTATTTTGGGCGTGAGCAAGGGAGCGGATTTCCTAGGCGATGTGGGACAAAGTGAAAGGGTGATTTGTTGCTATTTTGGGCGTGAGATGAAGGCTTATTCCAGGGGTGTTTTGACGTGAACAAAGGCTAATTTCAGGGGCTGATTCAGGGGCAGTAGGCGTAAGTGAATGGGGCTGATTCATGGTCAGTTGGGTTTGAATTTGGTTCATGTGGAGGGCTGTAGGACGTGTGTATTTGGCTAGTGATGAGGGTCGGTTTGTAGGATATGCATGGTTTAGATGCTTGGCATGAATGAGGGCTAGGATGGGTTGATGAGGACTGTCCACTGGTAGTATTTAGGCGTGGATGAGGCTGCTGTGAAGCAGGTGTATTGGCGTGAGAGAGGGTTGCTTCTTCAAGGGGCAATTGGCGTGAACTTGAGAGAAGAAGGGTGTTTTTTGTGTTATGAAAGTGCTTTCAAAGTGATAGGGAGGATGGTAGGATTTTTAGGTTGTTTTTATAGGCAAAATGGGTGCATTTATTAGGTAGGCTATTGATGTTGAAGGGTTATTAATTGGGTAGGCATGCTTTGTTGACAAAATGGGAAAGGAGGTGGCTTAGTCATGGGCGTGGGGTGGGGCTTGGTGAGTTAAATGGTGTGGGGAAATGTCATTAATGGCTTGAAGACTTTGTTGAAGTGGGAGGTAAGGTAATTTGAAGTAAAGGGCGTGGGACATGCTCTGTAGAAGTTTAATTTGATTGTTTGAATAGTTGATGGAGGGGTAAATGAGTGTAAAGGGCGTGGGCCTTGGTTTAGGTGGGTTTGGTGTGTGTTTTGATTTGGTTTCATGGGCTTTTGGGCGTGGGCTTTGTTGTCTAAGGGAGTGGGCTTGATTTGCGGGGGTTTTGGGTTAAGGGTGCTTTTGAAATGGAGGTTCGACGAGCAAACCCGAAGCTAAACAAGCGAATTAAGTCCAACAAGATGTCAATTCTTGACATTTCCCTTCCGACGTTCATTTCTCGTGACTTCCATGACTTACGAGGTAGTGCCTGTTGGTGTTTGCTAAGGTTCCAAGATCATAAACAAGCATGAAACAAGTGCGAATACAATGAGGGAGTTGTGGAATACTCACATCGATCCGTTGAGCGACGTGGAGACGAACAAAAACTGATTTTCTGTCCTCCCAAGTGCTCGGCAGTGACCTGCATCCAGTCCACTATTTTTGGCCATGTGTCTTCAAGTTTTGAGCTCCAAGCTTCGTCAAACGATTCCCGGCTCATGGGTGGACTTCCCTATCACCTTCGCATGACTTCGTAGTGTGCTAGCACCCCGATTTTGCCACAAAATCATGACTCTTTGCTTCCCTATCTCACGGTTTTGCCCATCAAACCAGTGAAGAAAATGGCGTGAGGGAGATGAAAGAAATGGCTCCATTTCGTGAATAAATAGAGAGAGGAGTTGTAATATGTTAAGTGTATCTAATACACTTTCGTTTGATTTCAAAAATCAAAAATAAAAAATATACAAAGGATTAAAATAACAATAAATGTCACTTAAGCTTTTAAAAGCTTTCCATCAACTCACATCATGTCACATCACTCAATCAATCAAGTGACAAGTTGTCATATCACTCAAAGTGACAAATGATTTGACGCTTGATGCGACTAGCGATTTGACGCTTGATTTGACTTACGTGCCGCACTCGAATTCGAAATGCGAATGTGCACGCAAATAATCTCGGGCTCGAGTTCGCTAATTCCAAATTAATGAATTTTCTGTTGCGACGTAATTAAATGATTATGCCTAGCGAAATCACTATTCACGTCGCTAACGAATTAATTCTAAATTAATTCGTTCGCCCGAATTAAAATCTAATTTTAATTCCGCGTCGAAATCCAATTTCGTTTAATATATCGAATATATTAATTTATCGATTAATTCCAAATTAATCGTTATCTCTCTTTAAATGATATTTTATCCCAGATAAAATATCTCTGCAATTAATCCCAGATTAATTTTCTCTCTCTTCTAATTAATCCCAGATTAATTTAGATTGCGAGTTATAAGTCATCGGTGAATCTTCGGGAAGCGACCCATGAGATCCCCGGATAAGTTGGCAGTAAATTCGGTCGTCGGACTATCCGAACACGTAAGTACCTAGTACTACGTTTGTACCGATTTACAAGACAAGGTTGGCTTCTAGCAAAGCGCCATGCCTACCCAATTCTCCAGAAATATCCTTACAGGAATAAATGATCTATATCAGGCGTAATATATGTAGTATTGCGTATGTCGATCCAGTATCGGATGATCACGTGCTAGGTCTGGGGCTGGAATTGTGTCTGCCCCGTACGAAGTACATGTCGGATGTCTGGTAACTAGTCTCTATAATCGGATAAACATGACCTTGTCATTTTATCCCGATGACTGTAGTACTTAAGAGAACTAGTACCGTATCCTACTTGACCATCATCTCCATATGACTGGAGTGACACTTCCGTCTTGACATCACACCCAACTCAATACGATTCTCAATATACCCAGCATAGGCGTATAAAGAACCTGTTAAAGCCCTGGACGACCGCAACCAAAGTATATTGATTGTCGCAAGTATTAGCGGTGCACAGTCTCAGGTTAGACCAAATACACCTACCCTGATTTCGGACTTCATAGACACATAGTCATACTACCAATGGAATTCTGAGAGGGTCTATCCAGAGCGAAGCTGTTTCCTGTACCATCGGTAAAACACGACTTCCTATTACACTTGCATGAGTATTCTGTACCCAAATATATGAGAACTATGCCATTGTGCCCTCACAACGCGCACAAGTGTAATACTAGTCTTTTACGTATGTCCAATCTCGAAAATACTCTGACTAGGGATATTTAATGATTTATCCTTCGTGGACTGATACTGTCTCCTATCATTCTCAATCCAGGAACAAATCATAAGGACCTCCTATCATTTATACATCTTGGTGATCTAATCACAAATGATAAGAGAGCAATCTCCTTTGTCACATAGTTAATTTGTACAACAACACCATGATATGTACAAATAGTGACGCTATGGGTCATAATTGTCCAACAATCTCCCACTTGGCCTATAGCGAGTCACTCGAGTATCTTACACCCGAACTATGTACGGTTGGCTCAAACTGCTGAGAAAAGGCTTTCGTCAGCAGATTTGCATGATTATCATCTGATGCGATTTATTCGATCATCACATCGCTACGATCTATGATCCGAACGAATCAGATGATTATCGAAGTATATATCTGGATTGTTGATGAGACCATTATTCTTTAGCCTGTGCTGACGCCTAGCTCAGCAGCTAACAGAATTGTATCTAATCTAATTAGATTTATTGTCGACCCAAATGGCTTCTATTGCTGCCGCAGCTGCAGCAATATCCGCATTTGTTGTTTATTCGGTAACAGTATCTTGCTTGGAAGATTTCCAGCTCACTGTTCCGTTATTAAACTGTGTAGTACCGTTTGTGACTTGTAGTCGTCTTTATCGGTTTAGAAACTTGTATAGTGATCCCAGTCACTTCAAGTTCTCCATCTCCACAGATAAGACAGCATCCTTAAATCTCTAAGATATTAACGGATGTTCTTAATATCAATCCAGAGACTATCACTAGGATTGACCTGTTTGTGAATCCATATGCTCAAAGCGTATGAGACACCAGGTCGCGTACATTTTTAAATATATGGTTTCTCGGAGAGTTTTATCGAAAGCCAAGCTTTCACCGATTGTATTTTTATGGGAATATCATTTCCAAGAAATGACATATTATCATTATTTATAGGACAACCACTGTTAGTGCGCTCCCACTAACCTCCTTATATACACAAGAATCTTTTACGTTTTGAATTAAATCATAAGCTATTATAATTACATCAAAACGATAATTCCAAGAACCTATGCTTGCTCTAATCCAAACATGGATCGAATAACCTGCAAACCTTGTTTGCTAGTTTTGGTACGACAAAACCGTCAGGATGTTGTAAACATCCTCCAAAAGGATTCCTTTTCAGGAAAGCGATTTTTTTCGTAAAGCTATCATATTTCATAAATGAAACATGCAGCTTTAGCAAGCATTATCCAAATGGATTTACCGTGGCAACAGTTAAAAGGTTGAATCGAAATCTACATAATGTTGATAACGATACCTTTCCGTTAAAAGCCTAGCTTTATACGTTGGTATGTTGCCATCCATGTATGTCTTCCTTGAAGACTTATAAAGTACCAGTAAGCACAATGCCTTGCCGTACATCAACTAGTATCCAAACTAAGTTGATATACATGGAATCCATTTCGGACTCATGACACTTTGTCATAATAGGGAGTCGATACCTTCTATCACTTCCTCATACGTAATCAGTTGGTATTCCTTAAAAGATTAACATCTTTATAAGGTGAGATCAGAAACCCATACCCAAGGTTGTTTTCTGACTCTCTCCGACCACGCGGTTCTGGTGTATTCGAAGATTATTGGTAATAGTTTCATCCTTGATGAACTATTTATGTTCCATTAGGAATCAGTGCCTTGAATAGTATTACTGCGATTTTCATCGAGTCTTACTATCCTCCCACTTACCACTGCATATCGGTATTCCTCTCAGGAAAAACGCATGGTGAGCAACAATTACATTGTTCTCTTTGTGAGATGTATAAGTACTATACTTATGGTATCCCTACGATAACCTACAATTTGCACTTATCCAATTTGGGTTTTAGTTTGGTATCATCCAAACATATGCCTAGCATACCCAAATTTTCAGGAATGAGAAACCCAGTTTCTTTCCTGTTCATATCTAATATGAAATTTGTCTAACAAATTTTAATGGAACTTTATTCAAAATAAGTTTTGCACTGTTAAAAGCTTATCCGTTGAAGGAAATGGTAGCTCAGAGCGACTCACGATTAACCTTATCATGTCCAATAAAATTCGGTTTGTCCATTTCGGACACACCGTCAAACTGACGTGTTCCGGGAGGAGTCCTCATGTGAAAGAATACTATACTCTTTCAAGTATATGAGAAACTTATTGCTTAAGTATTTTCCATTACGGTCTTACTGTGACGGTTTAATACTTTAGCTGATCTGTTTGTCTATTTCGTGAAGAAACTTAAAAGTTTCTGATTTGTGTTTCAAAATAAACACATAACCATAACACGATGCCACATCCGTAAAGGTCACGAATATTCATCTCCACCTCTAGCCTAGCTAGACATGGGCCCACTTGCTTCACTATGAACTAGGGCTAACATATCGGTGGCATTTACACTTTTACCAAGTAAATAGTATTTTAGGCACTTTGCCCAATAAACTAGATTCGTAGACTTTATTTGATTGGAATCAAATTAGTCCGAGTACCCACTCTTCAAAAGTGTGGATATACGAGTCTTGTTTAATTGTGTCCCAGACAACAATGCCACAATTAGTTTCTTCTGATCAAATCAGCTTGAGCTATTTGTTTGTCATGTTATATATTTGAGATTTATTTATATTCAAAATATAAATTTTGTTCTTCACATCTAATGTGTTTATCTCAATATCATCTTTATATAATAAAACACTTTAGTGTTCTAGAATATAAAGTTTCACCCGCAGCGGGTTAAACACTGATATAAAGATAATGTTTCTAGTCAAACTAGTTACATTATAACAGTTTTCAAATTTATATACACACCTGAGAGTAGTTCCTAAACTTAGGTATCTACGGTCAAAACAGCGACTTTCGTCCCGTTTCCGTTTCGCAGATAAATCTCTATTGAAGTCAGTATCCTGTTCAAAACAGATTCTGAACATCAATACATATATTTTATGTTCAACACTAAGTATTTAAAATCTAATTTTAATACTAGTAGTGAACATAATATTGACAAACATATCTGAAGTCGGAGCCTTGCTCGTCTTTAATTCCTTCATGTCTACTTTGTCCAAACGGCAGTCACGCTTCCACGATCCTGTTTGCCACAATTTAAGCAGACATTTTGGGATATGTCATTTTTCTTCCCAGAAGATTATAATGATTTTGCCTTTGCCCTTTTCAATATTCTAGAAGCCTTTGGCCAATCCTTGGTCTTCTAGAATATCGAAGTAAGGTGCGACTAGCGCTACTTGCCTTATTGCAAACTTTGACTTTATCTCCTTGAGAATAGTCATTAACTCTCCAAGAGTTATTATTGCAATTTATTACTTCTAAAAGCTAAGTATAGATTTATGAAGATCCTTCAATTTCAATATCATACTTTAAGGATCTAACCCTTAGTTCTGATAAAGAAATTAAGGAGTCTACTGCGACAAGCTTAATGGATTAACACTTAAGTTATCATCACATAAATCTTCCAAAGATTATGCTCTACTATTTGCTTAACTCCAGGCTTAGGCATAAATATTATTTTATCAAATAAAGTAACTTATTATTTTCCAGGACCATCCTGAAACTTTATTCCCAATTTAAAATTAAACCATTAAAATACATTTTCCCTAGGATTATGTTTTAAATGTCAATCTTTCAATTTTATCTTGTTTAATAGTCCAACTATTAATCAACGATTTAGGTACTATTTATTATAATGATTACAATAGTCCAACTATTTAATCAACTATAATTTAATAGGTTAAAATCAATTATATTGATTACTATAATCCAATTATAAAATCAACTATAAATAAATAGTTTGAATATAGTCCAACTATTATTAAAACAACATTTAAATATTAGTCCAACTAACATTTAATTTATAACGACGAATGATATTTGTGATTTGAGCGCGTATGGCAAGTAATTAAACGAATATTGCAAATTCAATTCTTGCCTACCACTATTTTTCGGCGAGCCTCTAACCCTCTGTCGAGTATTCGGGAAACCGTGTTTCCTAGCGAGCTAGGATCCCGTTAAATATCACAAAATCTTGACTTTGGCCAACAAATTGTATGATAATTAACTAGGTAGATCTCTAAGATCAATTGGATCCAATCCAATTCCTAGATCCAGTAGGGGACATCCAAGTCCGAAACATATATCTTATATATGCCAATACATCCAATGTATTACCTAACCTTTTTTCCTCTGAATCAACTAAGCCTTGGCTTTGGCACAACACTTAGTGATCCCTGTTAAGCGCGACCTATTGACCATGGAAAGCTTCGTAATCAATGTCGATGGACAAGAAGTGGTCTTGACTTTGGCCAATAAACCACAACTTGGACAAGACACCAATATGGAATAAAGCTCTCGTGATTCAAACACATCCTCGACGGACAAAGGCATTGACTTTTGCCAACAAGCCAATGCCAGTCTCGGATCTTGAGTGAGAATCACTCAATTGAAGGAAAAACGCTTAATATTTTGCGAGGGTTTTTCGAGTGCAAATTGGCAACCAATTTATTATCTTTGTTAAGGTCTCATCATCATACACCCTTAAACATGCATTCTAAATACATAATAAAGCACGTATAAATAAATAATAATGATATGCGGATGGATACTTTACACATTGATCCTAGATCAAATCTCTCCATTTCTCTCTCCGCTAGCACAAGTATTACTTCTACCCGTTACACTACACTTCTAAAGAAACCTCATTTACATTGAGGGGAATAGGTGAGAAGAGAAATACAATGAGAAAGGAGGGGTAATAAGCTGGACACGCAGGTCCAATTAATAAATCAAATTTATTACAATTTCTAAAATTGCCCACCCATCTAATATCCATCCAATATACATTATTCATGCATCGGAACCATGTATTCACACAAGCATGTTATCAATCAATCTAATCAAATTAATTAATCTGATAATTAGTGATCATCCAATGTTCAAGCAACGATTTGATTTTGCGCGAGTCAAACTCGTTTTGCGAATAAGTACTCAAAGTTCGAATTCTCGAATTAAATTAAACTACACAATTAAATCCAATTCAATTTGTATTTAATTCTAATTCACTATTTAATTCCAAATTAAATACTACACTTTATTAACGAACCTATACGACTTAAATTCCAAATTTAATCGTTACGGGTCTCAAAGCCCGATTAATATCCAATATTAATTTAATTAAAGTCCAATGGGCTTTTAATTAATTTCTTAAGGCGTGGACTTTTGGTCAACTCGGGTCGAACCCAATAACCAAAGTCCAATCCGGGAATTACCCCATAAGCCCAGAAATTAATTTTGGCCCATTTGGCCCAATTAAACTTTAAAGGTCCATTAGTCGCATTGGGCTTTATGGAAGCGGTTTTGGGCCCAATTGGATCCAACCAATTTTTCCTAAAACCATCTTGGTACAACCAAGCCCAATAACAACTTAAGAAGCCCAAATCCAATTTTAAGCCTAAATAATTTAATTCAAAAAATTCCAAATTTCTCAATTAATTACATAAAGTGTATAACACAATTAATTACCCAATTAACATTTCCAAAACACCAATTAGCCTAATTAATCATGCTCAATACATCAATTAGTGTCCAACACATTTTGATCAAAATCAAACCCAAACATGCTACATAAACTCTCGGCCAAGGGGAAATTTATATCCAATTTCAAATCCAATCCAATTGAATCAAATTAAACATTAAATCAACATTCCCAATTGATTTCTAACTCATCCAATGAATCAAAAAATCAAAAATTACCAAGAATTAGGGCACTCATGTATTCGGCCAACACAAGAAATTTGGGGAAAAATGTTCCAAACAATTTTTCAACAAATTGATCCAATCAATCTTCAATTAAAACATATTTAAGCATACTAATTCATCCAATTTCATTAATCATGCTCAAAATCAATTTTCCCCAAATTTTAAGCCATAATCATTTTCATGCTCAACCTTGCTCAAGATACCATTGTTGGTGTTTGCTAAGGTCCCAAGATCATAATGAAGCATGAAACAAGTGCGAATACAATGAGGGAGTTGCGGAATACTCACATCGATCGGTTGAATGACGCGGAGACTTACAAAAATTGATTTTCTGTCCTCCCAAGTGCTCGACAGTGAGCTGCATCCAGTCCATTGTTTTCGGCCATCTGTCTTCAAGTTTTGAGCTCCAAGCTTTGTCAAACGATTCCCGGCTCATGGGTGGACTTCCCTATCACCTTTGCATGACTTCGTAGTGTGCTAGCACTCCCGATTTTAACACAAAATCGTGACTCTTTGCTTCCCTATCTCACGGTTTTGCCCAGCAAACCAGAGAAGAAAATGGCGTGAGAGAGATGAAAGAAATGGCTCCATTTCGTGAGCAAAGAGAGAGAGTGAGTTGTAATATGTTAAGCGTATCTAATACACTTTCTTTTGATTTCAAAAATCAAAAATAAAACATATACAAAGGATTAAAATAACAATAAATGTCACTCAAGCTTTCAAAAGCTTTCCATCAACTCACATCATGTCACATCACTCAATCAATCAAGTGACAAGTTGTCACATCACTCAAAGTGACTAATGATTTGACTCTTGATGCGACTAGCGATTTGACGCTTGATTTGACTTGCGTGCCACACTCGAATTCGAAATGCGAATGCGCTCGCAAATAATCACGGGCTCGGGTTCGCTAATTCCAAATTAACAAATTTTCCGTTGCGACGTAATTAAATGATTATGCCTAGCGAAATCATTATTCACGTCGCTAACGAATTAATTCTAAATTAATTCGTTCGCCTGAATTAAAATCTAATTTTAATTCTGCGTCGAAATCCAATTTCGTTTAATATATCGAATATATTAATTTATCGATTAATTCCAAATTAATCGTTATCTCTCTTTAAATGATATTTTTTCTCAGATAAAATATCTCCGCAATTAATCCCAGATTAATTTTCTCTCTCTTCTAATTAATCCCAGATTAATTTAGAGTGCGAGTCATACGTCATCGGTGAATCTTCGGGAAGCGACCCATGAGATCCCCGGATAAGTTGGCAGTAAATTCGGTCGTCTGACTATCCGAACACGAAAGTACCTAGTACTACGTTTGTACCGATTTACAAGACAAGGTTGGCTTCTAGCAAAGTGCCATGCCTACCCAATTCTCCAGAAATATCCTTACAGGAATAAAGGATCTGTATCAGGCGTAGTATACGTAGTATTGCGTATGTCGATCCAGTATCGGATGATCACGTGCTAGGACTGGGGCTAGAATTGTGTCTGTCCCGTACGAAGCACATGTCGGATGTCTGGTAACTAGTCTCTATAATCGGATAAACATGACCTTGTCATTTTATCCCGATGACTGCAGTACTTAAGAGAACTAGTACTGTATCATACGTGACCATCATCTCCATATGACTGGAGTGACACTTCCGTCTTGACATCACACCCAACACACTACGATTCTCAATATACCCAGCATAGGCATACACGGAACCTGTTAAAGCCCTGGACGACCGCAACCAAAGTATATTGATTGTCGCAAGTATTAGCGGTGCAAGTCTCAGGTTAAGACCAAATACACCTTCCCTGATTTCGGACTTCCATAGACACATAGTCATACTACCAATGGAATTCTGAGGGGGTCTATCCAGAGCGAAGCTGTTTCCTGTACCATCGATAAAACACAACCTCCTATTACACTTGCATGAGTATCCTATACCCAAATATATGAGAACTATGCCGTTGTGCCCTTACAACGCGCACAAGTGTAATACTAGTCTTTTACGTATTTATCGATGTCCAATCTCGATAATACTCTGACCATGGATATTTAATGATTTATCCTTCGTGGACTGATACTGTCTCATATCTTTCTCAATCCAGGAACAAATCATAGGACTTCTTCCTATCATTTATACATCTAGGTGATCTAATCACAAATGATAAGAGTGCAATCTCCTTTGACACATAGTTAATTTGTACAACAACACCATGATCTGTACAAATAGTGACGCTATGGGTCATAATTGTCCAACAGTGCCTCCGTACGAGGCTCATCATCGGGACTTATATGCAAAAATACAGTGCCTACACTAAACATATCATATATGTAACTGTAGAAATTAATGGAACGTAAATTAAAAAGATGAACTAGTATTACTGGAGCATATCCCCAAGATTATTGAAACTAATTCGATAACATTCAATATCAAACGAATCAAATCATATAAGATTCGACTGCTCCCACTACTCAATTCCATCAAGATGGAATCGTGGAAGAATAATATTGAATATGAATCATATTCACTGAATAACCTTAGAACTAATTGCTTTAATTTCATATACTTAATCGTATCAAAGATCTTTGAACAGTTCAAAGATTTGTAATGAATTTTAAGGATAGAGTTCTCAAAAAACTTCAGATTGAATATATTTGAACAAGTAAAAAATGTTCAACCTACGTTTCATCAGAACAGATTGAAAGTACTTGATCATTTCAAGACGTTCAATATGTGTTCTTTCAGAAACACATAACTAAGTTATGACAATTCATAAACTAAGTTACGAAGTAAAGAAAACTACCTTAAGCAATTACAATTCATTAAACTACATACATCTAATGTATCAGTTTAATAAATCTGGTGGTCCAATGACAAATCATTGGTTAAACGAGATTTTAATCACCTTAATGAATACAATATTCATTAAATGGATAAGGATATTTGGTGTGATCTCGTATCAAACCATCCTTTACCATACGGAATAAGCATCCAATGTTTAAGTGATAAAATCTCATAAGCACCGTTCTAAATTATTTACTTTACATAATAATTTTTCTTAATGTTTATCTCCACGTCAATGACACTACTAGTTATATTTAAAATATATAACAATTGTTTATAAAGAACAAGTAACTATCAAATAGTCGCAAGTTCCGATATAGAATATCAAAACAATCGTTAACTGATATTTTAAATAACTAGAGGGGAGATCTGGTATCCAATACCTATAGTTGTAGTATTGTGAAAATCAATATTTTTTATACACAACTATACGCATCTCCTTTCTTTAGCTTTACTATTTGCATTCAACTATTCACAACAATTGCAAATAATTGATTAGCAAATTGTGTCAGACACATTGCCACTAAAGGTCATTAAAGCTAAGAAATGTCATTACTAGATAAACAAATACCTAATGGGGCTTTCTTAATGCAGTCAAGAATCTCGAGACATGAACTAATTCAAGTCAATTCTTACTGCATAAGAAACTATTCTCTCTAAAGTATTATATCCTAAAAGGGATATCTATCTAGATTATCTATCATGACTTAGAAGCTAAGTCATTAACCATCTTGATTTTTCAAGAAAATCGGAACAACAGTTCCCGATGGCTTAGACCAATCTAATAATATCCTAGTCTAATAGTATCTAGAACCTATTCTAGAATAACTGCAACCAAGAGTCAAGTCAGATAACATATCAAAATATGTGTGCAGTAAATAAACGTTTAATTATATATAAACAATAGAATAAGGAAACAAACAAGCGGCAATTTACATAATAATACACACTGCCTAAGTTATGAAATATTTTAAACTTAGCAGTGCCTCCCACTATTTTAAGTAATATCGTAATCCCCAACGGAAAAAATGAGAATTCAATAATTAAATCGAATTCCATAATGGGAAGTGGACCTATGAATATATTTCGACTCACAGCAGAGGCACGGTCTCGCCTACGTATATTCACAGGTAGACAACTCATTTGTCAATCACTCAATAGTGAATCCGAGGTTCTGGTCCTGGTCGTTTCTCGTTGTCGTTGCTAAGGCAGGCCCACTAGGAGACGTACCAAGGTTAAACTCGTCAATGATAAACTCAAGTTACTTGCGTAACCCTGACAGCTAGGGCACGTTCAGGATTCCGTTTTCGCTTGAATTTATCTAGTATCTTTTATATATCCGGCATAAATAAATCTCTATCGGCTACACCCTCACAGTAGAGGCACGTCTCAGATGTAGTCACGGAAAAATATTTATAAACCGTATTGAAAGACGGACCAAGAAACAAGTATTCCAAATACCAGTTACTTAAAACCTTATTAAGCGGGGATATTCCATAAAGTGTCATACACTTTAAATTTAATCAAATTAAAAGAAAGCATGCATGTATCAAGTAAAGAAAAGAACAAACATTAGATTTTAAAGGGCTAATCATATCGGGGTGTCCAGAATCAGACTCGCTCTGATACCATTTTGTTGGCGTTTTAAGGGGGAATATCAGTAACGCTGCGGAATAGTGGAAAATCAAAATTTTCCGATTTCAATTTTTTTTCTTAGATCAATTAAATAAACTTATTTATTTAATTATCCAATTATCAAATTCTGAAAAATTACACAAGAGATCAAATTTCTTGGTAATTACCGAATTGCCCCAAAACTTTGTAAATTGATTATTTTAGCCCAAAAATTATCAAATATAATTTTGGATGATTCTAAATCATTTCTAAAATATTTTTCAACACATCTAATGCATCAAAATCAGATTTCACACAAATCCCCAATTTTTAGTCTAATGCCGTGAGCCACCCAAAATTTTCAATTAATTGTAATTTGGTCCCTTTAGTTCAAAACATGCCAAGATCAAATCCAATCAACCTAAAATCTTACATGCATCATATTCATACCATAATACATCACATATATGAAAATCCCCAATTTTGGAGTGGGTTATGAACCCTAATTTTTCAATTTCATCAAATTGTCAATTTCACCAAATTTATAAAATCCAACACTTTAATCCATTCAATACTTCACCAATCTAGCCTAACCACTTTGAAACACTCTAGAACAATTCTAGGTCACCAAGGAGTTGCTTACCAACTCTAAAATGACAACTTGATTTTCCAAAAATCAAAAGTAAAGCTTTGAAACCATTTCAAGCTTACTTACATGCATCAATCTTTCATCAAAGTTCACACCAAAATAAACACAAACTATAAGAAGAGAGAAACACCAAAGCAACAAAAATTATTCTAAGCATGTTAGAAACATTTTTCATGTTGAAAACTTTAAAGAAAAACTTACAAAACTCAAAGATTTCCAAGCTTTTTCCTTTAGCCTTCAAGCTTTTCTCTCAACTTCTTTTATGTTTATTTGGTATCTAATGAACTTGTCTAACCCTAAAAATGAAACAAAACAATATATACTTCACCCAAAAAGAGCCTTGGCCGATATTAGGTAGTATAAAATATCTAGATATTTAGTTTTTTTTTTTTCATTTAAAGCCAACTTGCCACCTTGTTTTAGAAATCATTAACACTTTAATGTAATTCAATAAGTCAACAATTGCAACTCAAAAATATAACACTTATATTCAATGTTAGGGTGTTGGCCGAAAATTACAAATAAAAAAGAAAATGGATATTTTCAATTTTAACAATTAAAACAAATATTCAAGGAAGTCAAATTCAATTTGACAACATTTTCCTTTAATGTAAAGTCAAACATTTACACTTATAATCATTTCCTAACTTTATCATTTGGTAAGATATTTATATTTTAATTATATTAATCATTTAACAATTAAATAATTAAATAATTAATAAATAAAATATCTCAAATATATGTATTATATTTACTTTAAATATCTCAAATACATATATTAATGATATATGTCAAATACATTTATTTGACAATTTATTAATGTGTATTTAATAACATCATAAATTAAATACAAATACACAATAATTAGGAAATGACGGTTCGACCCGTTCACATGTATTTTTCGTTTAACGTTTAAACGATTTATAAATAATCACCATTATTTATAAAAGTTGCCTAGTGCTCTACGATTATATTTCATTAGTGAGACTCTCTAGATTCAGGTATATCAGTCAGAAAATCCAATTTCGTGTCCATAATTTACCCACCCGTAAATTATGACGACCACAGATAAACTAGCTGAATCATACAGGTCGAGGTCATTGCATAGGTATAATCCATCCGTCACAGGTATCCGGATAATACCAGAGATATAGATGTAAACGTCAAATCTCTATAGGTATTATCTCGTCAATGTATCTATTAGCAATCTCTAAATAACATCCGGAACTTACTCCGAAGTATACTGTGGCCACAGATTTAACAGACTGCTAACCATATATAGACTACCTATGCTCTGTACACAGAACTAACGGATCATATCTTGATACACACAGGATATCCTGAGGATCGGTCCACACCCAACGAACAGGCAGAGGTCTGATCTAAATAGATCGGTGACGTGACTGCCATCTAAGTGTGGAGGATGTCTCATACATCCACAGTGGTATCTCAAGTCGAAGGACACTATATGCTACTCAACCCGAGAAGATTCTTATTGACGTTGGTGTACCATCCATTAAGAATCTTTGGTGATTCGTTCAGTGTTTATCTACTATAAACACCTACACGTCTATACGAGTCTCCCTAGACTCATGGTTCATTGGGATAAACCATCGGACCAAGTCTCGATATACGACATGTACTGGTCTCAATGGATTTGATTAACCGACCCGTGTTAGTAAATCTTGACCAGGAACTATATTTGATAATATACATTTAGCAGTGACACTTCCCAATGTTAATTACAAACTAACTTTGTAACTGTGTACTGCATTATATATTATTATCGGGCCTTTGTCTAATATATACATATCACTAAACCACATTTAGTTTCAATCTAATCGTAATCAGATCGAATACGTATATAAAAACAATATGTGCAACTACTAAGTAAGTAATATTATGGAAAATGGGATGTTCGTATTCATGAATCAAACATAAATACGGTCCGGATTGACACTCTGAGCACAACCCTAACAGTGAAGAATCTCGAGACATGAACCAATTCATGTCAATCTTTACTGCATAAGAAACTATTATGTCTAAAAGGATTATATCATTATTTATTCTAATCTAGAACCTATTCTAGAAATCTGCAACCATAATTGAAATCAAAAAACATATATAATATGCATGCAGTAGATAAAAGTTTAATTCTATCAAACTAATAGAATAAGGAACATAATGAGCGACAATTTACAAAATTATACACACACCGCATAAGTTAAGGATTTTTAACCTAGCAGTGCCTCCCACTACTTTACGTAATACCGTAATCCCCAACGGAAATGAGAATTCAATAATTAAATTGAATTCCATAATGGGAAGTGGACCCCATGAATATATTTCGACTCACAGCTTTGACACGTTCTCGCCTACGTATATTCATTAGGTAGATAATTCATTGTCAATCACACTCACTGTGACTCCTGGGTTCGGTCATGATCGTTTCTCATTATGACAGCTTTGGCACGTTCACATGGAGGCGTATCAAGGTTAAACTTGTCAATGACAAACTCAAGCTACCGATATAGTCCTGACAGCTTTGGCACGTTCAGGATTTCCACTTTCACTTGAATTTGTCTCTTATCATATAAGTTCTACCGGCGCAAATGAACTACCTTCAACTATAACTGCACAGCTTTGGCACGTTACAGCCATAGCATCTTGAAAACATTTACATCTGTATTGACAAGGCGGACGAAGAAACAAATATTCATAATACTAGTCACTTTCTTAAGACCTTATTTAAACGGGGATTTTCAAACAAAAGATGTTTATACTTTATTTAATCAAATTAAATAAACATATGTATGTATTAAGTAATGATTAAATTAAACATTGAATTTTAAAAGGCTAATCATATCGAACGTTCAGGATCAGACTCGCTCTGATACCATTTTTTTTTGGATCAAATCAGGGAAGCGCAGCGGAAGAAGCGTGTTTCGGACAAAATCGTAGTTTAAAATTTTAAACTAATGAATAAATTATTTAATATCAAATATTAATAATTAATTCATATTTCACCTAAACTTATTTATTTGATATCATATAACGACATAAATAATATATAAACATCACGAAACGTTTGCGAAAATATTTTTCCGCAAAATAGCATAAAACGTGTTTCCGGCCGAACCGACCAACCAATGCTCATGGGGACTGCTCAGGTCAGCCCCAAAAATATTTGGACAATTCGTGGGCTGCCCGAACAGTGCCCAGTTCACTGTTTGGGCAGCCGTTACCCAGTAACACCGTTTTTCACCGTTTTCGCGTATTTTCTCTCCGAAACAATTTTCGATAAATATTTTTCTTGAGCAATTAAAATAAACTAATTTATTTTAATTACTCAATTAATAAAA
>SKCR01046334.1:22500-41523 GCA_019454045.1 Zanthoxylum bungeanum
TAAAGTAAATACTGAAAAGTAAATTACAATAAAATAAAATGCTAAGGTAAAAGGAATTACTTTTACCACTACTAATTTAGATATCTCCCATAATATAATATATAAACTTGTGATAACATTACCAACCAGCCATATAGGCGGTATCCTGATTAAGTCAAATTAAGTCCAACCAGCCATTAAGGCGGTAAAAAGATTTGTCCATGAACCTGCCATTTAGGCGGTAAGAAAGTTTAATTACCAACCGACCAATCTGGCGGTATCCTTGATTAGTCAGGTTTAAACCAGATTAAAATGAATTACCAACCGACCAATCTGGCGGTATCCTTTTTAAGTCAATATTTTAAATAGTGAATATATTATATTAAGGGAGATTAATCTAAATAGCAATAGTAAAAGAATTACCTTTCACTCTAACTGGGGAAGTTACCTCCTCATGGTAAATAGTAAAAACTGTAAAAAGTTAAAAAAGTAAATTACTATTATTACAAAACGTAATTAAAATTAATTACAAAACTAAACATTAAAAACTAAAAGAAACTAGAGAGAGAAACTTCATCTTTACATCAAAGAGATGAGAGAGACTGGTACAACTGAAACTGGAATTTCGCGCTCTATTTATAGGCATCAGTAAGGGTCGCGCATCGCGACGCCCAGATCGTGTCGCGACGTGCGTTTTGTCAACGTGGCACGCTCTGGTTCATCGGTTGAAGATTCTGGATAAGGTGATAAGGTGACACGTGGCAAGTCGGTTGGGACTCAATTATTGTGACACGTGGTGGCTTCTGATTGGTCGGCTAGATTCTTATCCGCCACGTGTCAGATAGGGATAAGAGAGCCAATAATTGATGCTGACGTGGCGACACATGGCAAAGTGACTGTCGGCACCATAGAATTGCGACACGTGGCACTTCTTGATTGGCTGAAGATGAGGTGGCTGTTTGACTCGGTCAACCTGGTGATGTGGACGATGATGTGGCAATGACGTGGAGTGACACATGGCGACACGTGGCGATGGTCACTGTCGGCACCATAGGATGATGACACGTGGCACGGCGCATGTTAGCAGATCGACTGTGATGGTGACATGTGGCACGGCGCACGTTAGCAAAGTCAACTTTTCTCAGATTCTGATTTGTGGACCCGGCGCACGTTAGCACTGTTCGGCGCATGTTAGGCGTCGCGACGCCAATGACTTACGCGTCGCGACGCGCCCAAATTACCAAAATGCCCTTTTTCCAATTTTCACTGTTTTGGTCCAAATCACCTCTAGAATGTCCTGAAACTTTATTTATCTACAAAATAACACAAAACACATCAAAATATTCATAAAACTCAAGAAACTATACAAAATATTAAGTTAAATGAGTGAGAAATAGTGATAGATTTATCACTCATCAGTGGGTAAATTATGGACACGAAATTGGTTTTCGTGACGGATATGCCTGAATCTAGAGAGTCTCACTAATGAAATATATTCGTAGAGCACTAGGGCAACATTTATAAATAATACTGATTATTTATAAGTCGTTTAAAGGTTAAACGTAAAAGTACATGTGTAGGGACCCAATAGTCATTTCGTAATTTTTGTGTATTTGCATTTAATGTTAGATTTTATCAAATACACATTAATTAATTGTCAAATTGAGATATTTGACTAATATCATAAATACATATGTATTTGATATTTAATGTAAATATAAAACATATATTTAATATATTTGTATTTAAATAATTATTTAATTGTTAAATAATTAAATTAATTAATAATATAAATATCCTAAGTTATGATATTTATTTTAAATAACTTAGTTGCCTTTGTTGGCTCTAAACTTTTCATTAAATGGTATGATGATTAAAGTTAACAAGTTGATAAAGGCTTTAATGAAACAATTGAAAAAAATATCATGATATTTTCTATTACCACAATTTCGGGCAAGGCATAAGTTGGAGGTATAAATTGTTTGTTTCATTTTTAGGGTTTTATTCAGAAAAAACACTCATCCAAAAACTCCATTAAAAGAAGACAAGGAAGCTTGAGAGAAAGAAAAGGAAAATCAAAGAAAAGCTTGGTTTTTAGTAAATATTTCCAACTTGCCATTAGAGAGAAAAATGTTCCTCTTGTTGTTGGCTTCATCTTGTGATGTTTTATATTTTTCTATTCTTTATTCTTTGTGTTTTTGGAGGATGGAAGTTTGAGGATAGGGTTAGACCCGGCCAAGGTTCCGGTTCGGAACCGGAACCGAACCGGTTCGGTTAGGGTTCTTACCCTGACCGAACCGGTTGGAACCGCTGGAACCGAACGGTTCCAGAGGTTCCAACGGTTCCAACCGGAACCGTACGGTTCCGGTTGGAACCGGAAGTAAAAAAAAAAAAAAATTTATTTTCTTGGAACCGTAAGGTTCCTCAAGTAATTCTCAATTTTTTTTATTAATAATTATGACTTAATGAGGTTTAAAATTGTAATACTAAAACATGAATGTCCATATCCTTTTTATAACCAACTCTTGTTATTGACTTCTTTATATAAGCAATGTGGGACACAATAGCCAAGTAACAAATATCCCACATCGCTTATATAAAGAAAACACTAGCCAAGAGTTGGTTATAAAAAAAATTATATGTTAAAAGAATTTTATAAAAAAAAGATTCTATAAAAATGATGTGATAGTATGAAAAAACATTACGATTATAGAATTTTTTCTATTTTTTAAAATTTATTATTAAAAAAAAAAAAAAAAAAACCAAAAGGGGAACCGTAAACCGAACCGGAACCGACCGGTTCGATTCCGGTTCGGTTTACGGTTCCGGTTCCACACTTGTGGAACCGAGAACCGGCCGGTTCGGTTCGGTTCCGAACCGGAACCGAACCGGCGGCCAGGTCTAGATAGGGTTATGCATGTATAAAGATCATAGAATGCTTCTAAGGTGTTAATTATCATTCTTTTGATGGTTTGAGAAACTAGTTGCCATTCTAGAGTTATTGACCCACTCTTAAATGACCTAGAATTGTTCTATAGTTATTTCATTGTGGTGAGTCTTGATTGGTGTTGTAGAAAATTGATTGAAGTGTTGCATATAAAATATTGGGTTGATTGGATTTCATCTTAATGTGTTTTGAACATATAAAATGCAAAATGCTCAATTTCCCCCTTTAGGAGGCTCTCTGCCTTGGCACTATATTAGGGATTTTATGTTGCAATTTGTATTTGATATGTATGACATGTTAAATTCATCTTAGAAATGATTTAGAATCATCCAAATGGAATAACCGCATAAGCCTAGAAATCAATTTAGGCCCATTACGCCCAATTAAATAATTAAAGGTCCATTAGTTGCATTTGGGCTTTATGGAAACGGTTTTGGGCCCAATTGGATCCAACCAATTTAGCCTAAACCTAACTTGGTACAACCAAGCCCAATAAGCCCAATAACAACTTTACAAGCCCAAATCCAATTTAAGCCCAAATAATTCAATTCCAAAAATTCCAAATTTCTCAATTAAATTAAGTAAAGTGTATTACACAATTAATTATCCAAATCAATATTTCCAAAACACAAATTTGTACAATTAATCATGCTTATCATCATTAAATCATGTCCAACATAATTTAACAAAAATCAAACCCATATACATGCTATAAAAGTCTCGGCCAAATGGGGATTTTATGTCCAATTTTTAATCCAATCCAATTGAATCAAATCAAACATTAAATCAACATCCCCAATTGATTCCAACTCATCCAATGAATCAAAAAACAAAAATTCAAGACAATTAGGGCACTTATCATTTTCGGCCAAGCCTAAAATTTTGGGCAAATTTGTTCCAAACAACATTTCATCAAATTGATCCAATCAATCCTCAATTAAAACACATTTAAGCATACTCAATCATCCAATTTCATAAAATCATGCTCAAATACATTTTACCCAAATTTAACCCTAAGTCGAATTTCATGCTTTTACTCCGCTCTGATACCATTGTTGTAGTTCTACAGTCCCGAGGATCGAATAACAAGCATAAAACATTGGCGAATACAATCGAAGAAAGTTGCGGAATACTTACATCGAGCGGTTGAGCGATGCGGTGGACAACAAATATCAACTTTCTGCTTCCTCCAAGTCTCGGCAGTGAGCTGCTCCTTTCCTCCAAGAAACGACCATGTGAGGTCCTCCATCAAGTTCCAAGCTTTGTTAAATGATCCCATGCTCACTGGTGGGTTTCCCTATCACCTTCGTATGTCTCTTATTGTGTCCTAGCACCTTGGAATTTTGCAACAAAATTCCTTATCTCTTCTTGCCATTTTCGGCAGTGCAGTGAAGAAAAACAAAAGAGAGTTTTTGGCCCCTTGGGCGGTGAGAGAGATGAAGAAGAAAGAGAGAAAGTGTTAGTGTTGGTTGGTGAGAAAATGTGTATCAAAATACACTTTTCAATTTCTAAAATTGATTTACCATTTTCTTTTTCCAAAAATCAAATGGCATTAAAGTTTTTCCAACCACCCCCATCAAGTCACATCACTCAATCAATCAAGTGACAAGTTGTCACATCACTCAAAGTGACTAATGATTTGACGCTTGATGCGACTAGCGATTTGACGATTGATGTGACTTGCGTGCCGCACTCAAATTCGAAATACGAATGCGCTCGCAAACAATCCCGGGCTCGGGTTCGCTAATTCCAAATTAACGAATTTTCCGTTGCGACGTAATTAAATGATTATGCCTAGCGAAATCACTATTCACGTCGCTAACGAATTAATTCTAAATTAATTCGTTCGCCCGAATTAAAATCTAATTTCAATTCCGCGTCGAAATCCAATTCGTATAATATATCGAATATATTATTTAATCGATTAATTCCAAATTAATCATTATCTCTCTTTAAATGATATTTTATCCCAGATAAAATATCTCCGCAATTAATCCCATTAATTTTCTCTCTCATCTAATTAATCCTAGATTAATAAAGTGCGAGTCATATGTCATCGGTGAATCTTCGGGAAGCGACCCATGAGATCCCCGATATGTTGGCAGTAAATACGGTCGTCGGACTATCCGAACACGTAAGTACCTAGTACTACGCTTTTACCGATTTACAAGACAATGTTGGCTTCTAGCAAAGCGCCATGCCTACCCAATTCTCCAGAAACATGCTTACAGCAATAAGCTGATCTATATCAGGCGTAATATACGTAGTATTGCGTATTTCGATCCAGTATCGGATGATCACATGCAAGGCCTGAGGCTGGTACAGTGTCTGCCCCATATGAAGCATATATCGGATCACTAGCAACTAGTCTCTTTATTATCGGATAATCATGACCAAGTCATATTATCCCGATGGTTGCAACCCTTTAGAGAACCAGTTCTGTATCCCTGCGCGATCATCATCTCCATATGACTGGAGTGATACATCCGTCTTGACATCACACCCAACACACTACGATTCTCAATATACCCAGCAGAGGCGTACACAGAGCCTGTTAAAGCCCTGGACGACCAAAACCAAAGTATATTGATTGTCGCAAGTATTAGCGGTGCAAGTCTCAGGTTAAGACCAAATACACCTACCCTGATTTCGGACTTCCATAGACACATAGTCATACTACCAATGGAATTCTGATGGGGTCTATCCAGAGCGAAGCTGTTTCCCGTACCATCGGTAAAACACAACCTCCTATTACACTTGCATGAGTATCATATACCCAAATATATGAGAACTATGTCGTTATGCCCTCACAACGTGCACAAGTGTAATACTAGTCTTTTACGCATTATCGATGTCCAATCTCGATAATACTATGACTAGGGATATTTAATGATTTATCCTTCGTGAACTGATACTGTCTCATATCATTCTCAATCCAGGAACAATCCTAAGGACCTCATATCATTTATACATCTTGGTGATCTAATCACAAATGATAAGAGAGCAATCTCCTTTGTCACATAGTTAATTTGTACAACAACACCATGATCTGTACAAATAGTGACGCTATGGGTCATAATTGTCCAACACCCATGCCCACATACAACATTCTGTTGGGGTTGGTGCTCAGAGCGCCAATTCCCGGTTGTATTTATTTGAGAATACTACTGTAAAACGTTATTATTTTGAATAATATAAGTAGTTTCTGTAATATGATGTATCTTTTAATATGGTAAAGACGTAATGACCATAGAATGACTAGTCATGATGTTGTTGCAAAAGCGTCGCAACTGACAGTGAGTTGTATCATGACGTTGTCATTCTCAGACAGTTTCTGGTCAAGGTTTACACTAATTGGTCAGTATAGTAAACCCGTTGAGACCGGTACATGTCGTATACTGGAATATATGATTCCAATGGTTTCTCAATGAACCATGAGTCTTGGAGACTCATATAGACGTGTAGGTGTTTATAGCAGATAAACACTGAACGACTCACCGAAGATTATTAATGGATAATACACCAACGTCAATAAGAATCTTCTCGGGTTGAGTAGCATTTTTTTTTCTTCGACTTGAGATACCACTATTGGCGCATGAGACATCTTCCACACTTAGATGGCAGTCACGTCACCGATCTATTTAGATCAGACCTCCGCATGTTCTTTGGGTGTGGATAGATCCTCAGGGTGTCTTGTGTGTATCGAGAACGGATCCGTCAGTTCTGTGTACATAACATAGGTAGTACATATGATTAGCAATCAGATAAAAACCATGGGCCTGTGGTATACTTTAGAAGTCAGTTCTAAGTGTTCTCTTTTGGAGATTTTTAATAGAGACGTCGACGGGATTATCCCTATAGAGATTTGACGTTTACATCTATATCTCTGGGATATATCTGGATACCTGTGACGGAGGAATTATACATATGCCATGACCTCGACCTGTATGATTCAGCGAGATTATCTGTGGTCGTCATAATTTATGGGTGGGTAAATTATGGACACGAAATTGATTTTCGTGACGGATATGCTTAAATCTAGAGAGTCTCATTAATGAAATATACTCGTAGAGCACTAGGGCAACATTTATAAATAATACTGATTATTTATAAGTCGTTTAAGGGTTAAACGCAAAAGTACATGTGTAGGGACCCAATAGTCATTTCGTAATTTTTATGTATTTGCATTTAATGTTAGATTTTATCAAATACACATTAATTAATTGTCAAATTGAGATATTTGACTAATATCATAAATATATATGTATTTGATATTTAATGTAAATATAATACATATATTTAATATATTTGTATTTAAATAATTATTTAATTATTTAATTGTTAAATAATTAAATTAATTAATAATATAAATATCCTAAGTTATGATATTTATTTTCAATGACTTAGTTGCCTTTGTTGACTCTAAACTTTTCATTAAATGGTATGATAATTAAAGTTAACAAGTTGATAAAGGCTTTAATGAAACAATTGAAAAAATATCATGATATTTTCTATTACCACAATTTCGGGCAAGGCATAAGTTGGAGGTATAAATTGTTTGTTTCATTTTTAGGGTTTTATTAAGAAAAAAAACTCATCCAAAAACTCCATTAAAAGAAGACAAGGAAGCTTGAGAGAAAGAAAAGGAAAATCAAAGAAAAGCTTGGTTTTTAGTAAATATTTCCAACTTGCCATTAGAGAGAAAAATGTTCCTCTTGTTTTTGGCTTCATCTTGTGATGTTTTATATTTTTCTATTCTTTATTCTTTGTGTTTTTGGAGGATGGAAGTTTGAGGATAGGGTTATGCATGTATAAAGATCATAGAATGCTTCTAAGGTGTTAATTATCATTCTTTTGATGGTTTGAGAAACTAGTTGCCATTCTAGAGTTATTGACCCACTCTTAAATGACCTAGAATTTTTCTATAGTTATTTCATTGTGGTGAGGCTTGATTGGTGTTGTAGAAACTTGATTGAAGTGTTGGATTTAATCAATTTGGTCTAATTTGTCTAATTTGTTGAAATTAAAAATTAGGGTTTAAGAACACTTCCAAGTTTGGGGATTTTCATTTATGTTTTGTATTTGGATGTGTATATGATGCATATAAAATATTGGGTTGATTGGATTTCATCTTAATGTGTTTTGAACATATAAAGTGCAAAATGCTCAATTTCCCCCTTTAGGAGGCTCTCGGCCTTGGCACTACATTTAGGGATTTTATGTTGCAATTTGTATTTGATATGTATGACATGTTAAATTCATCTTAGAAATGATTTAGAATCATCCAAAATTATTTTGAACAATTTAGGACTAAAATGAACAAAATGTAAAGTTTTGGGGTAATTCGGTAATTACCAAGAAATTTGATTTCTTGTGTAATTTTTCAGAATTTGATAATTGGATAATTAAATAAATAAGTTTATTTAATTGATCCAGAAAATTTTTGAAATCGGAAAATTTTGATTTTCCACTGTTCTGCTGTGTTACCGGATTTCCGCCTTAAAACCCCTTCAAAATTGTATCAGAGCAAGTCTGATTCTAGATAGCCTAATATGATTAGCCCTTTAAATTCAATGTTTAATCTTGTTGTCTTGACTTTATACATGCTTGTTTTAATCTAATTTGATTAGATTTAGGGTGTATGACACTTTGCGGAAAATCCCTAATTAATAAGGTTTAAATGTAATTATGTATTTGATGCATGTTATATGGTCCGTCTTGTCAATACGGTTTATGAATATTTCTCTGTGACTACATCCGATACCGTGCCTCTGCTGTGAGGGTGTAGCCGATAGAGATTTATTTATACCGGATGTATGTCAGATACTAGATAAATTCAAGCGAAAACGCAATCTTGAACGTGCCCTAGCTGTCAGGGTTACGCAAGTAGCTTGAGTTTATCATTGACAAGTTTAACCTTGCTACGTCTCCTTGTGGGCCTGCCTTAGTAGTCACAACGAGAAACGACCAGGACCAGAAACCAAGGAGTCAATTTTGAGTGATTGACAAATGAGTTGTCTACCTGATGAATATACATGTTAGGGATATGCCCTATACCCAACTTGTGGATGAGCTATATGTACATGTATTTGTAATATTTTCATTCATTAATAAAATGGCAATCTTTATTATACGTGTCTTACATAACTTATACGAATCATCAACACTGTAATAATGCCCTTGGAGTAATAAGACGATGGCTTCCACGCCTTATGAGAATCATTACTCTTAAATGTTCATAGTCATAGTTTTGTGAATAATCTAGGCGTTCACAAAGCGGAGAGACTAGAATGATGATATGATCCACCCTTAAGTGGGGAAGCTGATCACATAGGCTACTAGTGGAGATCCGTCCGCTTGGTGTATCACATGGATGCATGAGTTGCTCGTGTCCATCGAACTGACACCGAAAGTTTTCATATGGAGTGTTTATCCATGTGTTTATGAGAACTTTCATGTATCGATTATATGACTAGTACTTTGACTTGAGGTCTTTACAATCTTATGTGTGGATCAAATAACTTTGACATTCTCCTTCCCCGGTTCAAAAGATCCGTTCATAAGGGTATGATTGGGTCATTTGTTGAAACACGTGAAGTTTGTAAGAGTATTATTATATATCTTTCCTTCTCATTTGGGGGCCTTGGCATGTTGCTAGATGTCAACCTTGGTCATTGAAATCGAACGACCATCTGATCGGAGGATAATTTATGTTCAATTAAATTATCACGATTCATTTCATGTCCAACTTCAAGGGAACCCAAAAGGTCACACACAAAAAAGTCGAAATCAATGGTTAACAGTTCACAGTACAAATATAACACCATATATGATTGCTGTAGGAATTTTTCATAAATGGTTCAATGTGTTTAATTATTGAACAGATCATTTATGAGGTTCCATAGTGGCTTAGAGATTGGTGAATGACGATGGGGGCACTTTGTGAATTGGAATAAAAAAGTACTATTCATGTGAATAGTAAAAAAAATTTTGTTATTTGTTTTGAATTCCAATTCGGCCCAAACTCTTATTAGGGTTTTATAATCTCATTAAACCACTAAATTAAGATCCAATGGCTAAGATTAAATTAGCTTTTATCTCACATCGGATTCTTAATTAATTTTGTTGTCTTTGGAGCACTATATAAACCCAAATAATTCTTCACAAATTTTTCACACCACACCATTTCATATCTTCGGTTTATATAAGTGAGCAACTCTAAAGTTTAAGAGTAAGCCACTGATTTTGAGGATCCTTAAATCTAATTGACTAGAGGAACCTCGAGTTAAAAGTTTTGAGGTATTTGCCTAGGCTAGCACCAAGAGCAAAATACCCGTGCACTCAAGGGGTAGTCTTGCAGTTGAGTTTTGGCTTTGGTGTGTGCATCTTTGGAGGCCACACACTTGGGTGGCTCTTTGGAACGTGGAAGAGCTTGCTGAGTTCGAGAAAAGCTTGTAGATTGGAGGGAAGACTGGAGGAGTCTTCGGTTCAAGTAAGTCTTTTTCTTTCTTTATTTTAATTAGAGTTCTTATGATAGTTAGCATGTTTAGGTTTATGTTCTTTGCATGTTTTATGAGTTTTATGCTTAGAATATATAGTAACATGCCTAGGCTTGTAGAATAATCAAAACAAATGGGTCTTGGGCAAGGGGAAAGCGGCATAATAATTTTAATTTTCCGCTGCGCACTCGCGGCCGCTTCCCAACAGTGGTATCAGCGCGCCGTTTTTGTTTTGATTAGTTCTCACTCGTTTGAACTCGAAATTGGATGTTTAAAAGCTCGTTGGAAAGCTAACACCCTGAATTAATTTTAGGCACAAGTTTTGCATGAGTTAGTTAAGATTTGAATTATGAAATTGCATTTAAAATTCAAGCGTCTGCAGAAAACTGTGAATATTAAATTTATTTGAATAAGATAAAATGCAATATCATAATTAAATATTAATCAAAGTTATTTAATGCCTAAAATAATTCCAACATATTAAAATTCATATGCTTGATGATTCTATGTATGATTAGAATTGGCATGATTATCTTAGGGTGCAAGCATCTAGAGACTTTCTAAGAAATAGAGAGTGTATTGCTTATCCCCTAGCTAATTAATTATTCCGTGATGAACTTAGAGATTTATTACCTTTAAGGCTAATAAATATAAATCACTTGTTTATAATAAAAGACATTATAAAAGATACAAGTGGGTTGGGACCAAGGGGTTAATAAAACTTTCCAAACTAAGTTAATTTAACCAAAGGTATTACTAGAGTTAGATAATGATTTGGGTCGTCCTTTACTCACTACCTTTTTATAGCCAAAATGAAAAGTTGTGAAGACATCTAGATAATCATTTACTCAAAGCTTACCTTAAAGCATATTTAAAGTGTTGGACTAATTTGGAGGATCTATTGTTTATTCCTGTCACCAAGGCAATAAGAGCCAAAGAGGTAAGGGTATTTAAGAGAGTTCGCTCCACCCTCCCTCTGGGGAATTTTCAATAGAGGAATCCATTTGACAGTTATTCACTTAAACTTGCTAAAATCCTCAATAATAATTTAAGTCTAAAATTTGCCTCCCATTGTAAAGTATTGACCCAAAGGGCTTCAACTGTATTGGCAGGACTAGGCTTTACCAGACTGACCAATACCAATTTATCCCTAAATCATACTATTGACAATGGTTTGACTTTTCTGAGTCATAAGACGTAGCGACCCTTAGGCGTGGTCTTATAACTTAGTGGCAAAGATTGGGTGTCCACAAGGACTAGCATAAGCTATGGCAAGTTCGATTGTCCAACCCAATGATCAAGGAATTGTGATTTATATCATAAATTGGTTGGGAACCTACCTAATTATCATATTTTATAACGACCGGCCCTAGTCGGAGTTATGAAATGATGATAATGGGATCCTTCCCACAAGAAATCCATCATATTGGGGTTGATGCGATTTGCTTAAAATTTTAAAATTGAGTGTGAGCAACTTCATAATATTAAAACCCATGTTATTATGAAACATTAATGAAAAGATATTCCTAATTTTAACATTTTCTCTTAACATATGGGTTAAAATATTTCAAACATTCAAATGGCAAACAGAGTATCACTTCGTTCCATCCTTGATGAGCATAAGCTCAAAGGGGACAACTACAATGACTGGTTTAGAAACCTTAAAATTGTCTTACGACAAGAAAAGATTTTCTATGTTCTTGAAATATCATTTCCCCCTGAACCCGCAGAAGATGTTGACCAAGATACATTTGATGCTTGGAAGAAACACATCGATGATGATGAGCAAGCAGTTTGCATAATGCTTGGCTCTATGTCGGACGAACTTCAGAAAGCTCAATAAGATATGGATGCCCAAACCATCATCTTTCACTTGAAGGAGTTGTATGCAACTTCCGTTCATACCGTGAGATTCCAAGTGTCATGTGCCTTATTTCAAACAAGATATAAGGAAGGATCTGTTAGTGGACATGTGCTTAAAATGATTGGCCACATTGACAAATTGGCCAACCTCGGGTTCATCATGGATCATGAGATAGGTCATGATTTAATTCTTCAATCCTTACCAAAAGAATTCTCTAACTTTATTATGCAGTTTCATCTGTCTGATAAAGAAGCTACTTTAGCATAATTGCACAATCTGATAATGCAAGCAGAGAATGAATTGAAACCGGAGCTTAAAACCTCCGTCATGCTTACGGGTACGGACCTAAAGCCACGAGGCCCAAAGAAAAATAAGGGCAAGGTCAAGGCTCCAGATCACCTAAAGCCCAATGGTAAGGTGGAGAAGAAAAAGGGAAATGGGAAATGTTTCTTTTGTGGAAAGAAGGGTCATTGGAAGAAAGACTGCAGATCCTTGAAAGCCAAGGAAGCTAGGGAAGCCCAAGAGGCCAAGAAGCCCAATGCTTCAGGTATGTTGTATATGATTGAACTATATTCTCAAAACTCTGAACCTTCTACTTGGGTGTTTGACACCGATTGTGGGACTCACTTGTGTAACAATGTGCAGGGCCTGAGAAACAGTAGGAGACTCCGTCATGGGGAGGTTTACTTACGCAAGGGTAATGGAGCAAAATTGGTTGTATTGTGCGTGGGGACTTAATCATTAGTTTTGCCGAATGGTTTAGTGTTAGACTTAGAAGATTGTGTTTATGTACCTTCTCTAGTAAAGAACATCATTTCAATTTCTTGTTTATGTAATAAAGGCTTTTCATACCTAATAAGTTGTAATGAATGTTCTATTTATTTCAATGAAATAAAATATGGAGATGGTATTTTGAATAATGGTATCTATGTCTTACAAACTAACAAAGAATGTTCAACCTCTAATATATACAACGTGTACTCGAATAATCTCAATGAATTACTTCTATGGCACAGTCACTTAGTTCATATCAATGAAACAAGATTAACTAAGCTACATAAGGATGTGTATTTCAAACCCTTCAAATATAAACCTTATGGAACTTGTGAGTCTTGTTTACTTGGTAAAATGACCAAATTACCCTTCATAGGTAAAGGACAGCGTGCAGCGGAGACATTAGAACTCATACACTCTGATGTATGTGGACCAATGTCAGTCACCGCTAGAGGTGGATTCTCCTACTTCATTACCTTTATCGATGATCATTCGCGATATGGGTATGTGTACCTTATGCGGTACAAATCTGAAACCTTTGAGAAATTCAAAGACTTCAAGGCTGAAGTAGAAACCAGCTTAATAAAAGTATTAAGTCACTAAGGTCTGACCGAGGTGGTGAATACTTAAGCAACAAATTTCAAGATTACTTGAGAGAAAATGGCATTGTTTCTCAATGGACTCCTCCGGGAACTCCACAGCATAATAGGGTCTCTGAAATGAGAAATCAGACATTATTAGATATGGTCCGATCAATGATGCCAGGCACGGATCTACCTCTCTTCATTTTGGGGTCTTGCTTTAGAAACTGCAACAGTACTACTAACCAAGTTCCTTCCAAGACTGTTAGTCAAACACCATATGAGTTATGGTCTGGGAAACGCCCTAGCCTTAGTTATCTAAGAGTTTGGGGATGTGACGCATATGTCAAGCTCACACAAACAAACAAATGAGATGATTGGGCAGTTAAATATAAGTTTGTAGGATATGCCTTGAACTCAAGAGCATACGTGTTCTACGTCCCAAATGAACAAAGAACATTTGTCTCACGAAATGCTAAATTTCTAGAGAATGAATTCCTTCTCAAGAAATATAGTGGGAGTAGACTTGACCTCGATGAGGTACGAGAAGAACAAACTAACATAGAACTAAACCCCAGGCCCCTCAAAAGGGCAGCGACAGAACAACCACAAGGTTATGAACTCAGAAGGTCTGGTAGGGAAAGACATGAGCCTGAAAGATATGGTTTCCATATTGATGAGGAACATGATCAGGTCATTGATAATGACGATCCCACCAGTTATGACGAAGCAATGCGTGACATTGATTCAGTCAAGTGGCTTGAGGCCATGAAATCCGAAATACACTCTATGTATCAGAATCAACTCTGGGACTTGGTAGATGCACCTGAAGGGATAAAACCCATAGGCTGCAAGTGGATTTACAAGCGTAAAACTGATGTAGAAGGCAACATCCAAACCTATAAGGCTAGGTTGGTGGCGAAAGGTTATAGACAAATCCAAGGAATTGACTATGAATAAACCTTCTCGCATGTTGCAATGATAAAGTCCATTCGAATTTTACTGGCACTAGCTGCACACTTTGATTATGAGATTTGGCAGATGGATGTCAAAACAGCTTTCCTTAATGGGAACCTCGTAGAGGAAGTCTATATGACACAACCTGAGGGGTTTGCATCTAAGGATGATCATAATAAAGTATGTAAGCTTAAACGATCCATTTATGGACTCAAAAAGCCTCCAGAAGTTGGAATATATGATTTGATGAGATCAATCAAAGAATTTGACTTCATCAAAAATGTAAACGAGCCTTGTGTTTATAGGAAAAGTAGTATGGAGTGCTGATGTATTTCTTGTATTATATGTCGATGACATATTAATCATCGGGAATGATATTCCCATGATGCAAGCCACCAAGCAATGGTTATCTCTGAATTTCTCCATGAAAGATTTGGGAGAAGCAGCCTACATCCTCGGCATTAAGATCTACCGTAATAGATCTAAGAGGTTGTTAGGACTTTCTCAATCTACATACATAGATAAAGTTTTGAAAAGATTCAAAATGGAAGATTCCAAAGAGGTAATTTACCTACTTGTCATAGAATCAAATTATCTAAGGAGTTATGTCCACATAATCCTTCAGATAGAGAGCGTATGAGTAGGATCCATTATGCTTCAGTAATAGGATCGATCATGTACGCCATGCTATGTACAAGACCTGATGTCTCTTATGCTCTAAGCATAACGAGCAGGTATCAGGAAAATCCTGGTGAGCAACATTGGGCAGCTGTCAAAATAATACTCAAGTATCTGATAAGAACTAAGGATGTGTTTTTGACATACGGAGAATGTTCTGAGATGAAAGTCATTGGTTATTGTGATGCGAGCTTTCAGACCGATAGGGATGACAGCAGATCGCAAATAGGATATATGTTTACTTTGAATGGCGATGCTGTCAGTTGGAAAAGCTCAAAGCAGTCAACTACAGCGGACTCCACCACTGAAGCCGAGTATATTACATCATCTGAGGCTGCTAAAGAAGCAGTCTGGATAATGAAGTTCATCACAGAGCTGGAAGTGCTTCCCGCAATAAAGAATGGCGTCACGATGTACTGTGATAACACGGTCGCCATTGCTCAACCAAAGAAACCAAGTTCCCACCAGAAATCCAAGCATGTACCCAGGCGATTTCATCTCATCAGGGAGATTGTTGAGAGAAAAGAAGTTATTATAGAGAAAATACCCACAGAAGATAATCTTGCAGATTCTCTGACTAAAGGGCTGACTCAACAAAAGCATGATAGGCACACCGAGAGTATGGTGTCCAGATTCATACTAGTTGGCTATAGTGCAAGTGAGATTGTTCGGGCTATGCCCTATACCCAACTTGTGGATGGGCTATATGTATAAGTATTTGTAATATTTTCATTAATTAATAAAATGACCAATTTTATTACGTGTCTTACATAACTTATATGAATCATCAACACTGTAATAAAGCCCTTGGAGTAATAAGACGATGGCTTCCACGCCTTATGAGAATCATTACTCTTAAATGTTCCTAGTCATAGTTTTGTGAATAATCTGGGCGTTCACAAAGCGGAGAGACTAGCATTATGATATGATCTTCCCTTAAGTGGGGTAGCCGATCTCATTGGCTACTAGCGAAGATCCGTCCACTTGGTGCATCACATGGATGCATGAGTTTCTCATGTCCATCAAACTGACCGCCGAAAGTTTTAATATGGAGTGTTTATCCCATGTGTCTGTGAGAACTTTCATGTATCGATTATATGACTAGTCCTTTGACTTGAGGTCTTTACAATCTTATTTGTGGATCAAATAAATTTGACATTCTCCTTCCCCGGTTCAAAAGATCCGGTCATAAGGGTATGATTGGGTCATTTGTTGAAACACATGAAGTTTGTAAAGATACAACAGAGAATCGCCACTCTCTCGGATAATATTTTCTTATAAGAGTAGTATTCCAGTTCACGGGTTGATATGTGTGATCAGTGCTTGAGACTGTAGCCACAACGGAAGAATCATGTGAGATTCTTGGGTTAGCACAATTCATGACACTATCAACATCATACATTTGACCATATGGGTAGACACTTTCCGTACCCTAGGTCAATAGGTGGGGATACATTGAGGCAATGGACGTATCATATATGTATATATGTTAATAATGGTATAATCCTTCTATGTCTGGGCATCTGCGAATCGCGATGAGGATAATTTATGTTCGATTAAATTATAAAGATTCATTTCATGTCCAACTTGAGGGGAACCCAAAAGGTCACACACAACAAAGTCGAAATCAATGGTTAACTGTGCACAGTACAAATATGACAGCATATATGATTGATGTAGGAATTGTTTATAAATGGTTCAATGTTTTTAATTATTGAACAGATCATTTATGAGGTTCCATAGTGGCTTGGGGTTTGGTGAATGACGATGGGGGCACTTTGGGAATTGGAATTAAAAAAAAATTACTATTCACATGAATAGTAATGTGAATAGTAAAAAAAATTTGTTATTTGTTTTGAATTCCAATTCGGCCCAAACTCTTATTAGGGTTTTATAATCTCATTAAACCACTAAATTAAGATCCAATGGCTAAGATTAAATTCGCTTTTATCACACATCGGATTCTTAATTAATTTTGTTGTCTTTGAAGCACTATATAAACCCAAAGAATTCTTCACAAATTTTTCACAACAAAACCTTTCATATATTGGGTTTATATAAGTGAGAAACTCTAAAGTTTAAGAATATACGTAGGCGAGACCGTGCCTCTGCTGTGAGCTGAAAATATTCATGGGATCCACCTTTCACTATTTGTATTTAATTTAATTATTAAATCTTTATATTCTATTTGGGGATTACAGTATTACATGATTTAGTGGGTGGGGCATTTTTAGATTAAAAATACATGATCTAGTTAATGCTTTTATGATATTATATTAAAATGCTTTATTTTATGCTAACTGCTTTTCGTGATCTATATGATAGATTTGCGATGGCCGCACCATCCACTAATCAGTTTGCGCGTATGCTTTATGCGAACAAACTTAAAGGTGAAGAGAACTTCGATGATTGGGACTTGGATTTGAGGATTGTCCTCGATTCCGAGAAGTTGGGATATGTTCTTGAGGGTCTGTTACCCCTTGCTGTGGCAGAGGACGCAACACCAGAGGAACACCAAATTTTTCAAGCTTGGAAAGATGATTACTTAAAAGTTAAGTCATATATCTTAAGTTCACTGTCTCCGGGACTCAAGAAACAATACTATGGCATGTCAGATGTGTATAGTATGATGACACGATTAAGACAACCGTTTGAGAACCAAGAACAAGTTGTTGTTCACAAGGTCGCAATGAAACTGTTCCATGCTCGATTAGATGAGGAGCCAGCTGTTAGTCCACATTCTTTTCAGATGATCGATTTGATCGATCAGTTGAGGCAACATAATCTCATTCTGAATGACGTTCTCGGTAGGAGTGTCATTCTTGGTTCACTCCCAGCTTCTTATCGACAGTTCGTGATGTACTTCAACCTGACGGGATTATATGTACCTACCATGAGCTGCATAGGATGTTGCTCACGGCGGAAGAGGACCTCAAGAAGGGAGTACCGACTCGACCTCCGAAACCTACTTCACTTTCTGCTTATTTGGACAAAAAAAGATCTGAATATTACGTTTATCATATAAAAACAAAGAACAGTTCTTAATATTAATACGATAGCCTTCTGTATCCAATACAAAAAGAGATATAATATTAGCTACACATCCAGGTACAAAATAACAGTCATATAACAAAAGTGTCCCTTTCGGCAAACGGAGCTCGCATACTCCCACTACAACTGCATCCAGAGAGTATCCACTCCCGAATCACAACTGCATCTCTCCAAGCTTCAGTTTCCTACTTTCCTTTTAGCACCTGCAACGAATTGCGAATGCGAATGGGACAAGCAGAATCTAAAATCCAGGTGGATGTAACGGCTTCACAAGCCAAAGATATATCAATAACTGAAAAAATAAATGTACCTGATGTAGATGCTCTCTCCTTCCTCAGCTGGGCAATGTATTCAGGACAGTTCCTTTTCCAGTGCCCGACTTTGCTGCAGTGATGGCACTTATCGTCAGAAGCTCTCTTGGGCTTAGCTATCTTTGTCTGTGGTTGAGGACTGAAACCCTTCTTCTTATTCCCTTTTCTTCTTCTTTCCCTTTGACAAAGTCTGGGAAGAAGAAGAAAGTGAAGTAGGTCTTGGAGGGTGAGTCGGTACTCCATTCTTGAGGTCCTCTTCCGTCGTGAGCAACATCCTATGTGAAGGGGTTTTATAGCGGAAATTTGGTAACGTAGCGGAATAGTGGAAAATCAAAATTTTCCGATTTCAAAAAACTTTTTCTCGGATCAATTAAGTAAACTT